>WQNJ02000290.1:0-63569 GCA_016584745.2 Phylloscopus trochilus trochilus | reverse complement strand
GTCGGTGGCTCCTCCCCACGGCACAGGTAAAAATACCTGCGGGGGGGGCGGGGTTACGGGGCTCTGGGGGGCTATGGGGGGTTCGGGGCTGGGGGGGTTCCGGGGTTCCAGCTGCGAACGGGGGTTTCGGGGGGGTCCCGGGGGGTCTCGGGGCGGTGTCGGGGGGTCCCGGGGGGTCCCGGGGCGCTCGGGGGGCTCCGGGCCCGCCCCGCACTCACTGGCAGATGGCGTTGGCCGAGAAGAGCACGGTGCCGCTGTCCAGCTCCAGCTGCAGCTGCAGCCCGGGGGGGCTCGGGGGGGCGCGCGGCCCCGCTGTGGGGCGGGAGCGGCTCAGGCCTGGCCGGGGGTCCCGGGCCCGGCCGGGGGTCAGGCCGGGGGTCAGGCCCGGGGACCGGCGGGCCCGGCTGCGCGGCCCCGGGGGGGGGTGGGGGTTTGTGAGGGCGGCGGTCTCACCTGCGGGGTCGCCCAGGTGCGGCCGCACGGGCGCGGGGGCGGCTCCGGCAGCCGCGAGCACCTTGAGCGCGGCGGGAGCGCCCGGCGGGACCCGGAGCCGCATGGCGGGAGGGGGCGGGGCCGCGCGGGGCACGGCGGGACGGGGGCGGGACGGGGGCGGAGCCAACGGCCTGGGCCCCGCCCCTCTGGCCTCGCCCAAATCTCGCGAGAGCGCGGGCGGGAGGGGTCGCCATGGCAACGGGGACGCTGCGGCCGGGGCTGCCATGGCCGGGGGGGGAATGAGACGGGAAAAGAACGGGAAAAGAACGGGATAACGGCGGGAAAACAACGGGAAAACAGCGGGATAACGGGATAGGAACTGGTTTGGGATCATGGGCGGGCCGGGGTCCAGCCGGCTCCGGGGTCCCGGCGCCCCCAGCCCCACCCCGGCTCTGCAGGCACCGAGGGGAGGTTGGGATTTTACCCCGAATTTCACCAAAACACCGCGAACTTCACCCAAATCTCCCCGGCTTTAACCCACATTTCATCCGTTTCACCCCAATTTTGTTACACTCGGCACAGATTTCAGCGGTTTTCACCCAAATTTTATTAATTTAAGCCACGACTCCCCGTCAAGTTTAACCACTTTTTATTTTTCCACTTAAATATTCTCTTTAAATACAGCATCGTCCCGGGGAACTGCGGAAAAGCCGGAAAAAAAAAATGAATAAAGAGTTGGGGAGAAGCTTTGGATTCACTGGGGGGCGTTAAACTGAAATTAAAAACTGAAAAAACGGAATTGAAAATGGAAGGGGGAAAGGGAAATTAAAAAGGAAATTTAGAGGGAACTAAGGAGGAAAGAAAAAGGAAAAGAAAAAGGCAATTTAAAAACTGAAAAGGGAAATAAAAACGAAATTAAAAAATTTAAAAGGAATTTAAAAGGAAATTAAAAGGGAATTAAAAGGAAATTAAAAGGGAAATGAATGGAATTTAAAAAGAAAGAAGTGCAAGTAAAAATTTAAAATACAGAAATAAAAAAGGCAATAAAAACAGAGAAAGGGAATAAAAACAAAATTTTAAAAAAATCGATTTAAAAGAAAAAAAACCTAAAGGAATAAAAAAAGAAATAAAAAAATAAAGGGAATAAAAAATAAAGCAGAAAATCAAAACGACACCAAAAGTTCCGAAGCCACTTTGGGGTGGGGGTGGGGGGAATTTTGGGGTCCCCGGGGGGTTTTGGGGTCCCCAGGGTGGGGGTGGGGGAGCAGCACCAGCCCCAGGGAACCCAGCGGGCCCCACCCAGCCCAGGTGAGAGCCCCCCCCGGGCCCTGGGCCGGGACTGGGACAAACTGGGAACGCTGGGCTGGGGGGGGAGAGCACCAACGGGGGGAGGGGCGGCTGTGGGGTCAGCGCCCCCTGCACCCCCACACCGCACAGGGGGAAATCTGGGTGAGAAAAGAAAAAAATCGGGATTTGGGGCCGTTTCTGGGGGATTTGGGGCCGTTCCTGGGGGATTTGGGGCCGTTCTGGGGATTTGGGGCCATTTCTGGGGGATTTGGGGCCATTCTGGGGGATTTGGGGCCGTTCCTGGGGGATTGGGGCCATTCTGGGGGATTTGGGGCCATTTCTGGGGGATTTGGGGCCATTCTGGGGGATTTGGGGCCATTCTGGGGGATTTGGGGCCATTTCTGGGGGATTTGGGGCCATTCTGGGGGATTTGGGGCCATTTCTGGGGGATTTGGGGCCATTCTGGGGGATTTGGGGCCATTTCTGGGGGATTTGGGGCCATTCCCGGGGTATTTGGGGCCATTTCTGGGGGATTTGGGGCCATTCCCGGGGGATTTGGGGCCATTTCTGGGGGATTTGGGGCCATTCCCGGGGTATTTGGGGCCATTTCTGGGGGATTTGGGGCCGTTCTGGGGGAAACCCCGACCCCCCCTGCCCTCAGCCCCTGGGGGGCTTTGGGGTCACCGCGGCCCTGGATTGGGGACCGGCCCCTCCCCACCCCAAACCCCCTCCAGACCCCCGGAAAATCCCGTTCTGAGCCCCTTGAAGCTGCTCTGGACCCCCTGAAACCCCCCCAAACCCCCTTTTAGAGCCCCTTGAACCCCTTTTAAATCCCCCAAACCCCCTTTTAGAGCCCCCAAAGCCCCTTTTAGAGTCCCCAAACCCCCTTTTAGACCCCCTGAACCCCCTTTTAGAGCCCCCAAACCCCTTTTAGAGCCCCCAAAGCCCCTTTTAGAGCCCCCGAACCCCTCTAATCCCCTCTCAATCTCTTGGAACCCCTCTGAACCCCCTCAAACCCCCCCCAAACACCTCCAAATCTCTTTGGAAACCCTAAAAACCCCTCTGAACCGTTCAATCCCTCCCTGAAGCCCTAAAAACGCCCTCAGAACCCCCAAACCCCTCTCTGGATCCCCTTTTGGACCCCCCCTAAAAATCCTTAAATTCATTTAAAGCCCCTTTAAACCCCTCTGAACCCCCCCAAAGCCCTAAAACCCCCGCAGAACCCCTGAAAAAAATCCCCTGGACCCCCTTAAACCCCCCTGGGCTCCCCTAAATTCCTCTTAAAGCCCCTAAACCCCCTCTGAAGCCCCTTGAGCCCCTAAAAGGCCCTTTAGAGCTCTTTAGAAACACCTTCGGATCCATAAACCCCGTTCAGCCCCCTTGGAACCTCCCTGAACCCCTAAAAACCCAACTCTGAACCCCAAAAACCCCTCAATGCCCCATAACCCCTAAAAACCCAACTCTGAGCCCCAAAAACCCCTCAATGCCCCCATAACCCCCAAACCCCCCACTCTGAACCCCAAAAAACCCCTCAATGCCCCCATAACCCCCCCACTCTGAACCCCAAAAACCCCTCAATGCCCCCATAACCCCTAAAAACCCAACTCTGAGCCCCAAAAACCCCTCAATGCCCCCATAACCCCTAAACCCCCCACTCTGAACCCCAAAACCCCCTCAATGCCCCCATAACCCCCAAAAACCCCACTCTGAACCCCAAAACCCCCAACTCTGAACCCCAAAAAACCCCTCAATGCCCCCATAGCCCCAAACCCCCCACTCTGAGCCCCCTCCAAACCCTCACCCCCCTCCTGAAGCCCCTCCTGAGCCCCCCCACGGGGGGCAGGTGACCCCCAGGAGCACCTGGGGACCCCAAAGCCCCAAACTGGGGGAGCAGCTCAGAGCCCCCTGTGGGGAGATGGGAAAGTTCTGGAAAACAACGGCGGATTTGGGGGGAACCCCGGGGGCTGGGGGTGCCCAGGTGAGCAGATCCAGGTGAGCAGATCCAGGTGAGCAGAGCCCACAGTCTGTAGGGTCCAGGTGAGCAGATCCCAGAGTCCAAAGGCGCCCAGGTGAGCAGATCAAGGTGAGCAGAGCCCACAGTCTGTAGGGGCCAGGTGAGCAGATCCAGGTGAGCAGATCCCAGAGTCCAAGGGCACCCAGGTGAGCAGATCCAGGTGAGCAGATCCCAGAGTCCAAGGGCACCCAGGTGAGCAGATCCAGGTGAGCAGATCCCAGTCTGTAGGGTCCAGGTGAGCAGATCCAGGTGAGCAGATCCCAAGGGCGCAGACCCAGCCGGGGCAGCCCCACCCCACCCCCTGATCTCCCCCCACTTGCTGCTCCTGGCCCAGGTGGGGCTCACCTGGCTGGAGCCAAAACAAGAGGGCAAAGCCCCAGGAAGGAGTTTCAGCCCAGGTGCCTCAGGAAGGTTCCAGCAGCACAGGTGAGCTCCCCGTGAGTCCCAAGGAAGGGCTGGAAGGAGCAGGTGAGTCTGGAGAAGCCACACCTGGAGAACCTGAACCCATCCCAGTCAGGCCAGTTTGATGCCAGTGGAGCCAGGTGGGAGCAGAGGTGAGCAGGAAGCACCTGAGGAGCAGCCCAGGGAATTCCAGGTGCTCCAGGAACAGCAGGAGCTGCACACCTGTGCACACCTGCAGGGCTCTGAGCCTGGTGGGATCATCCTGAGTGCTGGAACTGCTTCTTTGGGAAACACGGCCAGGTGAGGCTCACCTGGATGGATGGAGCTCACCTGGGATGGGCACGGAGCCGACTGAGGGCTCAGGGATCAGGTAGGGCAGGGCCAGGTGACACCTGCCACACCTGCGGGGCTCTGGGCTCGCTCCAGGACCACCTGGATGCAGAGCCCAGCAGCCAGGTGTGGGGCCAGGAGCACAGGTAAGGGCAGGGACATGAGCAGCCCCAACCCCCCCACAGCTGCAGGTGAACGAACGTTCCAGAAGGTTCCAGCAGGTACAGGTGATCAATGCCAGGTGATGGAGGAGCCAACGAGCAGGTGAAGTGGGTTCAACCCCCCCACCCCAAAATTTTCCAGGTGAGTTCGGTGATCCAGTCTCGGGTCTCAGGTGCTCCCCAATCCATCCCGGCTGCAGGTGAGCGGGAGCATCACCTGGGTGAGGTGGGGCGGGCTGTGGCCCAGGTGAGACATTCATGAAACCCACAGCAATTGGGGGGAAAGGGAGAGTGGATCCAGCCCAGGTGAGTCCCGGCACAGGTGACCCCTGCCAGGTGAGCGGGCCAGGTAAATCCTCTGCGCAGAGAAGCCCCCACCAATTCAATAATCAATCCACGGAATAAATAACGGAGCCAGAGGGCCTGAGGCCGCTCATACGGGCAGGTGAGGCAGGTGAGGCTGCTCCAGGTGCTCGGGGAGGTTCGGGGGTGCTCCTCCCTTGCTGGCAGGGCCAGGTGAGACCCCCAGCTCCTTCCCGGGGGGGCTGGGGGCTGGAGCCGGCTGCTCCAGGTGGCCGCTGCCCCCCTTGGCACCTGCCCGTGGCTCCACCTGGCAGTAGAGCCCAGGTGCGTCGGCCAGGTAAGGCTGGAGCCCACCTGGGCCGGGGGGTAGCAGAGCACGGAAGATTCCAGAGCCGGGAACTGCGCTGGGACGAGGACGGCGGAGGCCAGGCCGGGGCAGGGCGGAGCTTTCACCTGCCAGGTGTCGTCATCCAGGTGCTCGCCCAGGACGCAGAGCCCGCCCCCTTCCCCCCCGGAGCCGTTCCCAGAGTCTTCCTCGGCCTTCAGCCTCTCCAGCTCCTCGGCCGTCTGCAGGTGCAGCACCGCCCGCTCGTTCTCCGCCAGGTACTCCTGGAAGTCCTGAGTCTCGGGGGGCTGGGGGGCGGCCAGGTGGGGCCGGGCAGGCCAGGTGCTGCTCCTTCCTCCTCCTCCTCCTCCTCCTCCTCCTCCTCCCCACGGCGGCTCTGCAGCTCCAGCTTCATCAAGGTGTGCAGGAAGTGGGTGCGCACGCGCAGGGGGTTGAACTCGATGCGCCCCGCCAGGTTCCCGCAGCCGTCCCGGGAGCAGCCGCACGGGAACGAGGTGCGGTCCACCTGGGGAGCCAGGTGAGGGGCACCTGTGGGACCTCCAGCCCGGCCCTAACAGCCCGCTGGGCAGGGGGCGGGGTCACCTCAGCCAGGTGTGTCCCGCTGGGAGGAGATGGGCACAGGTGGAGGATCCCCCCCCTCACCCCCAGCCCTGGGTGATCCCAGAGCCCACCTGGACAGGAGGGGGTTAGGCATTCCAGGTATGCCCAAAACACACCTGGAGCTGCTCCTGCTCCTTCAAGGAACAGCAGCATTCCAGCACCTGCTGGGCCCCAACCCCCAGCTGCCTCACCTGGCACCTGCAGGGCACGGTGGGCATGGCCAACCTCGAATCCCACCTGTCCCCCCCTTTTCCCAGGTCACCTGGCACTGGATGCCCTCACCTGGTACCAGATGCCCTCACCTGGCACACCTGGCTCTCCCCACTCACTCCTCAAGGAGCAAGAACACCAAACCTGGCCCTGCCACTCACCTGGCACTGGCTGCCCTCACCTGGCACACCTGGCCCTCCCCAAATCCCCTCCCCAGCCCTCACCTGGCACACCTGGCCCCTCCCCAAAGCCCTGGTGCTCACCTGGCACTGGCTGACCTCACCTGGCACACCTGGCCCTCCCCACTCGCTCCTCAAGCAGCAAGAACAGGGGCACGAGGAGCAGACCTGGCCCTCCCCTGGCACACCTGGCCCTCCCCAAATCCCCTCCCCAGCCCTCACCTGGCACACCTGCCCCCTCCCCGAAGCCCCAACACTCACCTAGCACTGGCTGATCTCACCTGGCACACCTGGCTCTCCTCAAAGCCCCACCCCACAGCTCACCTGGCACACCTGGCCCTCCCAAATCCCCTCCCCAGCCCTCCCCTGGCACACCTGGCCCCCTCCCCGCAGCCCCGCTGCTCACCTGGCACTGGATGCCGGCCTGGCTGCAGGCGCAGGTGCGCGGCTCGCAGGTGAGGCGGCAGAGGCAGCCGCACTGCTCGCGGGAGAGGCGCAGCGCGCGCAGCTCCTGCCGCTCCTCGGCGTCGATGCGGCGCACACCTGAGGCGCGCAGCAGCGCCCGGCGCCGCTTGGTGGGCAGCGGCTGCAGGTAGAAGTAATCGCCCACCTCCACCTGCCCCACGTCCAGGTCGTCGTCGGACACGTCGGCCAAGGTCAGGCCGGCCGCCTCGGCCGACGGCACCGTGCCGTTCTGGGTCAGCTGGGGACACACACCTGGGCATGCGGCACCTGGCCAGGTGTGCTGCCCTCTGCCCCGAGCCCCCAGGTGCCACTCAGGTGTTTCCCCGGAAGGATTTTTCTCCTAAAATCCCCCCCACACCCCCCACGAGGTGTTTCACACCTGGATGCCCCTCTCAGGTTGCCCCCTCGCCTGGGAGGTTTTCGTTTCCCTCCCCCAAATCCCCCCCCCAGCCCACCACCGAACCCAGCCAGGTGTTTCCCACCTGGATTCTCCACTCCCAACCCCAATACCTGGCTCCCCCAAATCCCACCCCCAGGTATTCCACAGTGTTACCCCTCCAGGTGTTTCCCACCTGGATCCACCCCCCCCTCCCCCCCAGCCCCAATACCTGGTTCTCCCAAATCTCCCTCCCAGGCATTCCCCACCTGGCTCCCCCAAATCTCCCTTCCAGGTTATTTCCCACCTGGCTCCCCCAAATCTCCCTTCCAGGTATTTCCCACCTGGATTCCCCCCTGCCAGCCCCCTACCTGGCTCTCCCAAATCCCTCAAATCACCCTCCAGGTATTTCTCACCTGGCTCCCCAACTGCCACCCCTGCAGGTATTTTCCACCTGGATTCCCCACTCCCAGCCCTAATACCCAGCTCCCCCAAATCCTCCCCAGGTGTCTCCCACCTGGCTCCCCCAAATCCCATCCCCAGGTATTCCACAGTGTTACCCTTCCAGGTATTTCCCACCTGGATCCACTCCCCCCAACCCCAATACCTGGCTCCCCCAAACCCCCTCCCAGGTATTCCTCACTGCCACCCCCCTTCAGGTATTTCCCACCTGGCTCCTCCAAATCCTCCCCAGGTATTTCCCACCTGGCTCCCCAAATCCTCCCCAGGTATCCCCACCTGGATAACCCTTTAAGCCTCACCTCCCTCCTCCTGGCGCGCAGCTTCTCCCTGCGCAGGTGCTGCCGCAGGTGCTGCCGGTGGCTCACCTGGCGCAGGTGAGCGAACTGGCTGAGGCTGTACCTGCGTGCGCGGTGGTGCCGGGGGGCCATGCCCAGGGAGCTGCCGCCGGCGCTGGGCACGCAGGTGAAGCCCTGGCGCCGGGCGAAGTAGTAGACGGTCACCTGGGCAAAGCGCACGCGCTTGCCGGCCCGGCGCGCCCGCGAGCGCCGCAGGATGGACGGGGCTGCGGGCACAGCGGGGGGTCACCCCAAAACAGCCAGGGGCACCCCAAAAACTGCCCCAAAAACAGCCCCAAAACCGGCCGGGGGCACCCCAAAAACAGCCCCAAAAACAGCCCCAAACCAGCCCCATTTCACCCCAAAAACAGCCCCAAACCAGCCCCATTTCACCCCAAAAACAGCCCCAAACCAGCCCCATTTCACCCCAAAAACAGCCGGGGGCACCCCAAAAACAGCCCCAAACCAGCCCCGTGTCACCCCAAAACCAGCCCATTTCACCCAAAATCAGCCCCAAACCAGCCCCCATTTCACCCCAAACCAGCCCCATTTCACCCCAAAAACAGCTGGGGGCACCCCAAAAACAGCCCCAAATCAGCCCCATTTCACCCCAAACCAGCCCCATTTCACCCCAAACCAGCCCCAAACCAGCCCCATTTCACCCCAAAAATGGCCGAGGGCACCCCAAATCAGCCCATTTCACCCAAAAACCAGCCCTGTGTCACCCCAAAACCAGCCTGTTTCACCCCAAATCAGCTCATTTCACCCCAAAAGTCACCCCAAATCAGCCCAATTTTGCCCCAAAACCAGCCCCGTTTCACTCCAAAACCAGCCCCAAAATCAGCCCATTTCACCCCCAAATCAGCCCCCAAATCAGCCCATTTCACCCCAAAACCAGCCCCGTTTCCACCCCCAAAACCACAAACTCCCTTCACGCTCCCCCCACAAAAAAAAATTCCCCACCACAAAGGAAATTCCTGAAACCCACTAAAAAAAAAAAAAACAGAATTTCCTCCCCCCGCCCAAAAAAAAAAATTAAAGAAAAATAATAAAAGAAATTTAATAAAATCAAAAAGAACTAAAACAAAAAAAAATTTAAAAATCCGGAATCCCCGCAAGTCCCGCCCCCGCTCCCCGGCCGCTCACGCCCGGCGCTGCCGGAGCTGCCGCTGTCGCAGCTGTCGCCGCTGTCGCTGGTGGCGATCTCATCGTCCGAGGCGGCGCCGCTGGACGCGGCCGATCCCGATCCCAACGATCCCGATAATCCCGACGATCCCGATAATCCCGACGATGCCGATAATCCCGACCCCGCATCCTCCGGCTTGCGCTTGATCCCGGCGCTCGGGGCCGCGGCCATCGGGGCTGGGCTCGCATGGAGAGCCCGGCGGGGACGGGACGGGGACGGGGCCGAGCCTGGGGGGGACCCAGAGAGTGAGGGGGGAACCCAGAGAGTGAGGGGAGAGAACCCAGAGAGTGAGGGGGGAACCCAGAGAGTGAAGGGGGAACCCAGAGAGTGAAGGGGGAACCCAGAGAGTGAGGGGGGAACCCAGAGCCTGCGGGATTCCCGGTGGATCACACACGGAATCATAGAACTACAGAACCCAGAATCACAGAATCCCAGAATCCCAAACTCATGGAATCCCAAAACCACAGAACCCCAGAATCAATGAATCATGGAATTACAGAAGCACAGAACCCCAGAATCACAGAACCACGGAACCCCAGAATCATGGAATCATGGAATTACAGAATGCCAGAATCACGGAATCATGGAATTAGAGAACCCCAGAACCATGGAATCATTGAATTACAGAACCACGGAACCCAGAACCCCAGAACCACAGAATCATGGAATTACAGAACCCCAGAATCCCAAAACCATGGAATCCCAAAACCACAGAACCCCAGAATCAAAGAATCATGGAATTACAGAATCCCAGAACCACAAAATCACGGAATTACAGAAGCACGGAACCCCAGAATCACGGAACCACGGAGTCCCAGAATTTCCGGGCTGGGAGAGACCTCCAGGATCATCCAGCCCAACCCAGCCCCCACAGCTCAGGCAGCCCACGGCCCCCAGTGCCACACCCAGGCCCGTTTTAACCCCCCCGGGGTGGTGACCCCAGCCCCTGCCCGGGCAGGCCATTCCAACACCTCATCGCCCTTCCTGGGAAAACCTTTTCCCTGACACCCAACCTGAGCTTCCCCTGGCTGGCACACCTGTCTCACCTGTCCCATTCCCAAAGGTGAGGGGAGGGCCCAGGCGCTGCTCCCCCCCACCCCTCACCTGAGCTCAGGGTCACCTGGGACCCCCCCCCGAGTCACCTTGGGGGGATTGGCCCAACACCTCCTCACCTGGTGGGGGCAGCCCCGGTCCAGGGGCACACCTGACCCCCCAGGTGTGACCTCCCCATCATCACCACCATCATCATCATCATCACCATCACCTCCTCAGAGGACCCCCAACACAACCCCTGTGTCCTCCACCCTAAGGACCCCCAGTGCCCCCCAAGGTACAGCAGGGGGGAGACCCCCCCCTTCCGGAGCCCCCCAACCCCAAATATAACAGTGGGGGGGCCCTACACAGCCCCTCGAGGCCCCAAATGCAGGGGGGGCAGTAAGGGCTCCCCACATCCTCTGTGGGACCCCGTCCCCTACAGCCCCATAGCTCCTACAGCCCACCCCCCATAGCCCCTACAGCCAACCCCCCCATCCCCTATAGCGACCCCCCACCCCCTATAGCGACCCCATCCCCGACAGCAACCCCCATCCCCTACAGCGACCCCCGTATCTTCCCAGCAGGGGCAGGCCCACATTTCACACAGAGCCCCCCACCCCATCACCCTACAGATCCACAGGTACAAGGACCCCCCCTCACCCCCTCCAGCCCCCTCCCCACATTTCACAGCCCCCCTCTCCCACAGACCCACAGCTCCAAGGGGCACCCACAGCCCCGCCGCCGTCCCCTCCAGCCCCTCCCTCCCTCCCACATCCCCTACGACCCCCGCCCCGCTGGGAGGGCTCCCGGCTGGACGGGACCCCCTCCCCTATAGCCCCCCCCCCAGCTATAGGGTCCATAATGCCCCTCATCTCCCTGCCCCCCCCCGGATATCTGCAGCAGCTCTCCGGGCTGGGAAGCCCCCCGGACCCCTTGACCCCCCATCTCCTACAGGCCCCCGCCCCCGGAGCGCCCCCCACCCCTCACAGCCCCCCCCCCACCACCGCAGGCGGAGGCCGCCCCCCCCCCACCCTCCTCCCAGCCCCCGAGCACACCGAGGCCGGACCTTCCCGCCCTTCCCCCGCCACTCACCGGTGCCCGGGGGGGTTCGGAGGGGCCGGTGGGGCGGGGTGGGGGGCGGGGGGCGTTGGGGGGGGGGCCCCGGGGCCGCTCCCGCCCCGCCGCGCGCGCCGACAACAATGGGGCCGCGGCCGCTGCGCCGCCGCTTTTATAGCGCCCCGCGTCACGTGACGCCGCCCGCGCTGACGCAGCTCCGCCGCGAGGCACCATGGGAAACCGAGTCCCCAGGGGACGGTGGGCGGTGCTGGCGCGGGGGGTGATGGGAAATGTAGTCCGGAAAGGCGGAATATGGAGGGCAATGGGAGATGAGGGACTGGCGGAATGGTTTGGGTTGGAAATGACCTCAGAGCCCCCCCAGTGCCACCCGTGCCATGGCAGGGACACCTCCCGCTGCTCCAGGCTGCTCCAAACCCTGCCCAGCCCGGCCTTGGGCACTGCCAGGGCTCCAGGGGCAGCCACAGCTGCTCTGGGAAATCCCTTCGGGGCCTCCCCACCCTCCCAGGGAGGAATTCCCAATTCCCAATTCCCAATTCCCAATTCCCAATTCCCAACATCCCAGCCAGCCCTGCCCTGGGCACTGGGAGCCATTCCCTGGGTCCTGTCCCTCTGTCTCCTGTCCCCAGCCCCTCTGCAGCTCCCCTGGAGCCCCCTCAGGCCCTGGGACATCGGGGTGGGGACATCGGGGTGGGACATCGGAGGATTGTCTCCCGCTAATTGGCCATTAAGGGTTATCTCCTGCTAATTGGCCATTAAGGGTTATCTCCCACTAATGGGTCATTAAGGATTGTCTCCTGCGGACCACACCCACCGACCACACCCAGTGACACACCCGCCAGCCACACCCACTGACCACTCCCACAATCACACCCCCTCTGACCACGCCCTGGCCACACCCACTGACCGCACCCAATGGTCCCCCATAGCCCCTCCCACCCCCATAGCCCCTCCCCCTCTCATAGCCCCTCCCAGTGGGCGTGGCCTCCCCCTCCCCTCCCCCCTGTGCCATTTTTTGGAAGAAAGGAGCCGATTTCGGGCTGGTTAAAATCTCACCATCCATTGGGTAGAAAAGGGCGGGGAGGGGGGGAGCAGCCCCTCCCCCCAGCCCCTCCCCCACCCACCCCGGGGGGCTCCCGGGGGTCCCGGGGGGGGGGAGGGGCCGAGACTTGGCACAAAAATCCTGGCGGCAGCGCGGGGGGAGGGGCTGTACAATAGAAAACCGAGTGGGGGAGGGGAGGGGAGGGGGGAGGGGACAACAGGAACGGGGTGGGGGGGGGAGGGGGAGGGGACCCCATGCCCGGGAAGGGGGGGGAGGGGAGGGGGGACCCCACCACCACCACCCCACCCCCAAAGTACAAAAGAGCTAAAAACACCGCGGGGGAGGGAGGGGTGAGGTGGGGTGGGGGGCTCCGGGGACCCCGCGGGGCCGTGGTGGCCTTGGGTGGTGGCACTGGGTGGTGGTGGCCCATGGCAGTGGCCCTGGGGGTGGCCAGGGGGTGTCCCTCAGTGGTGGTGGCCCCGGGGGTGGCCAGGGACACCCCGGGGAGCAGGTGGTGGTGGTGGTGGCTCTGGTGGCACCAGGGCTGGGGTGGCCACGGTCGTGGTGACCCTGGAGTCAGGGCCACAGTGGTGGGGGTGGCCCTGGGGGTGGCCCCGTGTCACCCCAGGGGCGCCCCAGGGTTGGTGGCAGCCCTGAGGTGACCAATGACGGGTGGCCCCAAAGGGGACACGGCCCCAAAGGGGTGGCCAGTGGTGGCCACTGGCCCGTGGAGCAGCTCGTGGTCGTGGTGGCTCTTGGGGACACCGGAGGGGGGGGGCTGGCAGCGGTGACCCTTGGGGTGGCCCTGGGGTCAGCAGCCCTGTGAGCAATGTCCTCGGGGGTGTCGGTGACCCTGGGGTGGTGGCCTCGTGTCACCTCCGTGAGAGGTCACTCACGCTCCCGGGGGCGGTGTCACCTCTGTGTCAGTGGCCTCGTGTCACCCCAGCAGCCCCGTGGCACTCCAGGGTTGGCCGCTGGTGGCCGTGCCCGGTGTCCAGTGCCCGGTGCCGGTGGCCGTGCCTGGTGCCCAGTGTCCAGTGCCCAGAGCCCAGTGCCTGGTTCCTGTTGCCCGCTGCCCGGTGCCCAGTGGCCACTGCCCGGTGCCCGGTTCCGGTTCCCATTGCCCGGTTCCCAGTGCCCGGTGCCCCATGCCCGATGCCTGGTGCCGGTTCCCGGTGCCCGGTGCCGGTTCCCGGGGCCGGTTCCCAGTGCCCCATGCCCAGTTCCCGGTGTCCGGTGCCCGGTTCCTGGTTCCCGGTTCCCAGTGCCTGGTGCTGGTTCCAGTTCCCGGTTCCCGGTGCCAGTTCCGGTTCCCAGTTCCCGGTGCCTGGTTCCTGGTGCCCCATGCCCATTCCCAGTTCCTGGTGCCCGGTTCCCGGTTCCCGGTTCCAGTTCCCGGTGCCGGTTCCCGGTTCCAGTTCCCGGTGCCGGTTCCCGGTTCCCGGTTCCCAGTGCCTGGTGCCGGTTCCCAGTTCCCGGTTCCCAGTGCCGGTCCCGGTTCCCAGTTCCCGGTGCCGGTTCCGGTTCCCGGTGCCGGTTCCGGTTCCCGGTGCCGGTTCCAGTTCCCGGTTCCGGTGCCGGTTCCCGGTTCCCGGTTCCGGTGCCAGTTCCCGGTTCCCGGTGCCGGTTCCGGTTCCGGTTCCGGTTCCCGGTGCCCGCCCCTAGTCCCCGGCCATGCACTTGAAGCGGTTCTTGAAGAAGAAGAGGCGCTGCTTGAGGCGCAGGCTGTCGTCGCGCGCCGCCGGGTACCGGTACCGGTTGTACTGCCGCTCGCCCTCCGAGCGCCGCCAGGGCAGCGCCAGCTTGGAGGCGTGATCCACCACCACGTCCTCGCAGGAGCCCACGTGCAGCACCCCCAGCCCGTCGATGAAGAACTCTGGGGATGGGGGGGAGAGGGGAGCCCCAAAAATGGGCTCAGAGCTGGGCCGGGGGGGCCTCGGGGGGGCCTCGGGGGGGCTGTGAGCCCGGGGGGGGTCGCGGTGAGGGGGGGGGGATCTGCTTGGGCTCTGAGCTCTGGGTTGTGGGGGACCCCGGAATGTCCCCTTATCTCTGACCCCCTGACCCCATTTTGGGGGACCCCGGTATCCCCTCCCTTACCTCTGACCCCATCATGGGGGACCTCAGCATCTCCCTTTATCTCTGACCCCCTGAATTGTGGGGCACCCTGACATCCCCCCTTATCTCTGACCCCATTTTGGGGGACCCCAGTTCCCCCCCCCTTATCTCTGACCCCATTTTGGGGGACCCCAGTTCCCCCCCCTTATCTCCGACCTCTGGATTGTGGGGGACCCCGGTATCTCCCCTTATCTCTGACCCCCCTGACCCCATTTTGGGGGACCCCAGCACCCCCCCCTTTATCTCTGACCCCATTTTAGGGTCCCCAGCCCCCCCTTTTCAGGACCCCAGAACACCCCAGGCACCCCCCAGGCCTCTCTTCTCCCCCTCCTTGAGACCCTCAGTGAAGCCCCCCACTCCTCCCCTGAGGGTCCCCAGACCCCTCCAGAGACACCCCCGGACTCCCCCTCCCCAGGGCCCCCCCAGACCCCTCAACACCCCCAGGGGGATCCGGGGACCACCAGGACTCTCATCCTCCCCCTCACCCCCGAAATCCCCTCAGACCCCTCAAGACCCCGGACCCCCCCAAGACCCCGGACCCCCCAGGACCCTCCTCATCCTCTGAGACCCCCTCAGACACCCTCCCCCCGGACCCCCCCAAGACCCCGGACCCCCCCAGGACCCCCCCAGCCCCCCTCCCCGTGCCCCCCCCGCCCCTCACCGAGGTGAGCCACGCGGCGCAGGCGGGGGTCGAAGCCCACCTGCCGCACCTTGTCGGTGCGGGCCAGGAAGAAGTTGACGACGCCGTCGGTGACCACGCAGGCGGGGAAGCCGGCCAGGCGGTGGTGGAAGCCGGGCCGGGTCCGCAGGCAGTCGCCCCCCGCGCCGCCCCCCCGCACGCTCAGCCGCTGCCGGTACGTGGTGGTGTAACCGGTGATCTCCCGCACCGCGCCGCCCACCTGCGGGCACGGCGAGGGGCTGCCGAGGGGCCCCGGGACCCCCGGGACCCCCAGCCTGGCACCGGCAATCCCGGGATCCCCGGGACCCGCACCCGGGCACCGGCACCCCCGGGACCGCCGGGACCCCCGGGACCCCCAGCCCGGCACCGGCAACCCCGGGACCCCCGGGACCCGCACCCGGGTACTGGGACCGCCGGGACCCCCACCCGGACACTGGCAGCCCCGGGACCCCCGGGAACCCCACCCGGGCACCGGGACCCTCAGGACCCTTCCAGCGTGGGGCTGGGGAGGGGGCACCGGCACCCCCGGGACCCCCAGCCCAACACAGACACCCCCGGGACCCCCACCCTGGCACCCCTGGGACGCCCCCGGCATCGCCCACCCGTTCACGCCGCACCCAGACCGGGGATGTCCCCTGGGAATCCCGGTGTCACCCCCCCGCCCGCGACCCCCGGGACCGCCGGGACCCCCGGCTTGGCCCAGCGGGGGACACTGCCGGGCACCGGGGGGGCCCGGGACACCGGGAGTGCCGCTCCCGGGACACGAACCGGGCTGGTTCTGTCCGGGCACCGGCACCGGGCGTGGCAGTGAGGCCAGCGGAGCACGGGCACCCCCTGCCCCCCCCGGGTGCCCCACTGCGCCCCCCAAATCCCCCCCAAACCCCCGCGAGTCCCCCGCAGCCGCTCCAGGCTGGTTCTGGCACTGGAACGGGGAAACCAGGACCACCAGTCCCAGCCCCGGAGCCGCCCCGGAGCCCCCCGAGCCCCCCGAGCCCCCCACCAGGTCCAGGCTGGTTCTCTCCAGCACGTCCACCAGCTTCTCCAGCCGCGTGCGGGGCGTGAAGATGAAGTCATCGTCCACCCACAGCACGTACTTGGTGGTCACCTGCGACACCGCCAGGTTCCTCCCGGCGAACCAGCCCTGCGGGGGCAGCGGGCCCGGGGCTGAACACACCCCGCAGGTGCCCAGGGACGCGCCCCCCACCCCCCCGAGCCCCCCCTGGCAGGGGCACCGTGCCCCCCACCCCCGGGTCCAGCAGCTCTCCCACTGATCTGAGCCCCTGCCAGACCTCCCGTGTCCCCCCCTTTTTGGGGTCCCTCTCATGTCCCACATGTCCCACGGCCCTGACACCGCCCAGTGTCCCTCTCTGGGGTCCCACAGCCCCCTGTGCCCCCTGTGCCCCCTGTCTGGGGTCCCACACCCCGCTGGGAGGGACTGGGAGCACTGGGAGCACTGGGAACCCCATGTCCCCTCTCCGGGATCCCCCAGCCCCCACAGCCCTCTGTGTCCCCCTTTGGGGTCCTCCAGCCCCCCGTGTCCCTGTCTGGGGCCCCCCACCACCCCTCAGCCCCTCGTGTCCCCCATCTGGGGTCCCACAGCCCCGACACCACCCTGTGTCCCTGTCCGGGGTCCCACAGCCCCAGGGCTCTGCCAGCCCCCTGTGCCCCCTCTCTGGGGTCCTCCAGCCCCCCCAGCCCCCTGTGTCCCCTCTCTGGGGGTCCCACAGCCCACTGGGAGGGACTGGGAGCACTGGGAGCTCTGTGAGCCTGCACTGGGAGCACTGGGAACCCCATATCCCTGTCTGGGGTCCCCAGCCCCTCCAGCCCCCCATATCCCCTCTCTGGGGTCCCACAGCCCCCACAGCCCCCTGTGCCCCCGGTCTGGGGTCCCACAGCCCCGACACCACCCTGCGTCCCTGTCTGAGGTCCCCCAGCCCCCCGTATCCCCTCTCTGGGGTCCCACAGCCCACTGGGAGGGACTGGGAGCACTGGGAACCCCATGTCCCCTGTCTGGGGTCCCACAGCCCCAGGGCTCTGCCATCCCCCTGTGCCCCCTCTCAGGGCTCCCCCAGCCCCCCCATCCCCCCATGTCCCTGTCTGGGGTCCCCAGCCCCTCCAGCCCCCCTTGTCGCTCTCAGGGCTCCCCCAGCCCCCCCGCTCCCCCCCCGTGCCCCCCCGTGCCCCCCCGTGCCCCCACCTTGCCGAAGGGCATGAGGTAGTGCTCCAGGTGGGGCCCGCTGAGGGGCTCTGGGCGCTGGCTGTCGTCGGCCACCACGATGGTGACGGAGGGGTAGAAGCGGCGGATGCTGGCGATCAGCCCCCGCAGCTTGTCGTAGCGCAGGAAGGTCTTGGTGGCCACGGTCACCAGCGCCGAGATGTTGTACCCTGGGGGGGAGGCGCTGGGAGCACTGGGAGCACTGGGAGCACTGGGAGCACTGGGAGCCTGCACTGGGAGAACTGGGAGCACTGGGATTCTGCACTGAGGGCACTGAGGGCACTGGGATTCTGCCACTGGGGGCACTGGGAGCACTGGGAGCACTGGAAGGGACTGGGAGCCTGTACTGGGAGCACTGGGAACCTGCATTGGGGGCACTGGGAGGCACTGGGATTCTGCACTGGGAGCACTGGGAGCACTGGGAGCCGGCACTGGGAGCACTAGAAGGGACTGGGACCCTGTACTGGGAGCACTGGGAGCACTGGGAGCCTGCATTGGGGGTACTGGGAGCACTGGGATTCTGGCACTGGGAGCACTGGAGACACCGGGAGCACCGGGAGCACTGGGAGCACTGGGAGCCTGCACTGGGGACACCGGGAGCACTGGGATTCTGGCACCGGGAGCACGGGGGACACCGGGAGCACGGGGCAGGGCCGCTGTGGGGGCGCAGGGCCCCGCGCTCACCCCCGTCCCCGCCGCTGTCGCTGTCCCTGTCGCTGTCGCTGTCGCCGTCGCTGTCGCCGGGCGCCCCGGGGCCGTACAGGCGGGGGGTGGGCGGGTGCCGGATGCGGATGGCGAAGGCGGCGGAGTGGCCGTCGGTGGAGAACTGCACTGCAGGGCCAGGGGGGGCTGGGGGCGCGGGGGGCGCGGGGGGACCCGGGGGGGGCCGGGATTCCCAAGGGGGAAGAACCCGGGGGGCGTCGGGGGTACCACGAATGTCCCGGTGGGCATTGGGGGTCTGGGGGATCCAGGGTGGGGGGTTGGGGGGGTCCAGGAAGGCGCTGGGGGTCGCTGGAGTTCGCACGGATCAACCAGGGGGGCGCTGGGGGTCGCAGGAGCTTGGGGGGTCTGGGGGGTCCCAGGGCTCTGGGGAGGTCCCAGAGCTCTGGGGGTTGCAGGGTTCTGGGGGGTCCTGGGGCTCTGGGGGGTCCAGGGGCTCTGGGGGGTCCCAGGACTCAAAGGGGTCGTGGGGCTCGTGGGGGGGTCCCAGGGCTCTGGGGGTCGCGGGGTCTGGGGGTCCCAGGGCTCTGGGGGTTGCCGGGGCTCTGGGGGGGTCCCGGGGCTCTGGGGGTCGCAGGGCTCTGGGGGGTCCCAGGGCTCTGGGGGTCGCGGGGTCTGGGGGTCCCAGGGCTCTGGGGGTTGCCGGGGCTCTGGGGGGGTCCCGGGGCTCTGGGGGTCGCAGGGCTCTGGGGGGTCCTGGGGCTCTGGGGGGGTCCCAGGGCTCTGGGGGTCCCGGGGCTCTGGGGGGTCCCGGGGCTCTGGGGGGTCCCGGGGGTCCCGCTCAGCTCCCCCCGTACCCACCGATGTCGGCGGTGTCGGGGTGGAACTGGGTGTTGGTGTAGGTGACGAACTGCAGCTGCCGGTTCAGGTGGTCCAGGTGGGCGGCGGCCAAGGACAGGTGCGGCTGCCCCTCCCCCCGCAGCGCCACGCCCTCCACCTCGGCCGCCACCGCCAGCGTGCCCAGCGAGGCCGTCAGGTTCACCTGGGGGGCGGCAGGTCACGGGGGGGCCCGCGGGGGGCACGGCAGGGACCCCTCCCCAAAACCGGGGGGGGCTGCGCACGGGGGTGGAGGGAGCGCGCCGAGCCCGCCCCGGCCCCGCCCACTCCCGCACGCCCCGCCCACAGAGCGGACAGGCCCCGCCCACAAACCGGGAAGACCCTCGCCCACAAACAGGTTAAGCCCCGCCCACAAACAGGGTAAGCCCCGCCCACAAACAGGATAAGCCCCGCCCACAAACAGGATAAGTCCCGCCCACGAACATGGTAAGCGCCGCCCACAAACAGGATAAGCCCAGCCCACAAACAGGACAAGCCCCGCCCGGTCCGCTCAAGCCACGCCCCCCTCCCCAGCCCCTCCCCCGTGCCCCGCCCCCGCCCTCACCTGGTACCTGTTCCTGGCCGGCGCCTGCAGGCTGAGCCCTGGGGGTCGCGACACGGGGGTGAGGCCGCGAGACCCCCGGGGGGGTCCCCTGCCCCCCCCCTCCCCCCTCACGCCCCCTCCCCACAGATGCCCCCCCCCATCCCACAGGTGCCCCCCTCCATCCCCGCCGCCCCGCACTCCCAGGTTTCCGTGCCCCCCCCCGCCCCCGTTGCCCCCCGTACGCGCTGCCCTCCTTGTCCCGGTGCCCCCCGCGCCCCCCGCGCCCCCCGCGCCCCCTCACCGGGCACCAGCACCGTCTGCAGCGGCCGCACCTCCACCCCCTGCGCCGGGTACTCCAGGGGGGAGTTGGCCGGGACGATCAGCAGGCGGTCGGCGGGGGTCTGCACCCTGCGGGGGGGGGGTGGGTGGGGGTTCACCAGGGTGGGGGGGTCCCTGGGGAGTCCCCACCCTGCCCCGGGACTGCTCAGTCACGCACCCAGCCCCGGGGGTCCCACCCTCCTCCTGCTGCTGAGCCCCCATCCCACCCCGAGGTGCCCGGGGGGGTCTCCCCCAGGGCAGAGCCCGGAGCCCCGGGGGTCTCACCCTCTTCCCCGGCTGCTGAGCCCCCGAGGTGCCCTGGGGGGGTCTCCTCCACCCCGAGGTGCCCCGGGGGTACCACCCTCCTCCTACTGCTGAGCCCCCAGCCCACCCCGAGGTGCCCAGGGCCGCCCCAGAGCCGGCAGCCCCGGGGGTCCCACCCTCCTCCTGCTGCTGAGCCCCCGAAGCGCCCGGCGGGGGGGGGTCTGCCCCGGGGGTCTCCCCGCTCACCGGTTCCGGTAGTTGCGGTACTCGCGCTCCCGCAGCCGCAGCTGCCGCGGCCGCTCCCCGGGGGCGAAGGCGCTGGCGAAGTCCAGCCCCGCCGGGCCGGGCCCGAAGAGCCGCCGCCGCAGGGGCAGCGCCAGCCCGGCCTCCGCCTCCGCCTCGCACGAGCAGCCGTTCCGGGGCAGCAGCCTGTCGCGACACGGAGCCGCTGTCGCCGCGTCCGGGATACGGGGGCACCGCCCTGACAACTCCCGCCCTCACCTGGCGCCGCCCTGGCACCTGGCGGACACCTGAGCCCACCCTGGCATCGCCAGGTGCCCCCCACACCCCGCCCTGGGGTGCGCCCGCTTTTGGGTGTCCCCCACCCACGGGTGCCCCCCACCCACGGGTGCCCCCCGCCTCAGGAGACACCTGGAGTGCCCATGGATCGACCGGGGGGCGCTGGGGGTCGCAGGAGCCTGGAGGGTCTGGGGGTCCCGGGGCTCTGGGGGTGCCGGGGGTCCCAGAATCAACCCCGCTCCCCCCGTACCCTCCAGTGTCGGGGTGGAACTGGGTGCTGGGGCACCCCGGGGTGCCCTCAGCCCGGAGTGACCCCATCCCAGGGCACCCCCAGCCCCGGCATTCCCAGCCCCCCACCCACAAAGATCGCCCCACCCCTGGGCACCCCCCAGACCCCCACCCACGAACACCCACCCACCCACGGGTACCACCCCAGGGTGCCCCCCACCCACACCCCCCCATCCTTACTCCATCACTTCCTCCTTCAGGCGGAAGGGCACGTGGGGGTAGGCGCGGGCGGGGGGGGGCAGGGGGGGCGGCAGCCGCTCGGGGGGGGGGCGGCGCAGGTCCACGCTGGGGGGGCCCTTGGGCGCCCAGAGGTGCAGGTAGAGCGCGGCCAGCGAGGCCGAGGCCACCAGCAGCAGGCACAGCGCCCGCTGCGCCCCCCGCATCCTGCCTGGGGGGGCGGGGGGCACCGTCACCCCCTGACCCGGGGGGGCACCGTCACCCCCTCGGTGTCACCGTCACCCCCTGACCCGAGGTGTCACCGTCACCCCCTGACCCGCGGTGTCACCGTCACCCCCGCAGTGTCACCGTCACCCCCTCGGTGTCACCGTCACCCTCTGCCCCGCGGTGCCCCCCGGAGCAGCCAGGGGCACCCAGGGGCACCAGCGCCCAGTGGAAACCAGTGTAACCCAGTATAACCCAGTTAACCCAGTGTAACCCAGTATAAATCAGAATAACCCAGTGCAGCCCAGTATAACCCAGTTAACCCAGTGTAACCCAGTATAAATCAGAATAACCCAGTGCAGCCCAGTATAACCCAGTTAACCCAGTGTAACCCAGTATAAATCAGAATAACCCAGTGCAGCCCAGTATAACCCAGTTAACCCAGTGTAAACCGGTATAACCCAGTATAACTCAGTATAACCCACTGCGACCCAGTATAACCCAATATAACGCAGCGTAAACCAGTATAACCCAGTATAACCCAGTGCAAACCAGTGTAACTCAGTATAAATCAGAATAACCCGGTGCAACCCAGTATAACCCAGTATAACCCAGTATAACCCAATATAAACCAGTGTCCCCGCTGTCCCCAGTGCCCCCCAGTGCCCCCAGTGCCCCCCAGTGCCCCCCAGTGCCCCCCAGTGCCCCCCAGTGCCCCCCAGTGCCGAGCACCGCCCCTCACTCCCCGCGCCGCCCTCCCAGCGCTCCCAGTGCTCCCAGTTCAGCCCAGTGCCCTGCCCAGTGCCCCCCCCCCGCCCCAGTTCCAGCCCGCCGGGTTCTGCTCCCCCCCCCCCCGCCCCCCCAGCGCTCCCAGTGCTCCCAGTGCTCCCAGTGCTCCCAGTGTCCTCACCTCGGGGTGGGCGCGGGTCCCAGCCGGGGGGGCTCAGCCCACGCTCATGGCTCTGCCCCCCCCGCAGCACCGGCCTGGGGGCACGGGGGCGGCGTCAGGAGCGGCGGGGACCCCCGAGACCCCCCGGGACCCCCGGGACCCCCGGGACCCCCCGGGGTGCGGCTGCAGCCGGGGGCCGCCCCAGACCCCCCCCCCTCCCACCCCCCCGGGGGGCTCCCCCGAGGATGGGGGGCTCGGGCCAAGGGGGAGACGTCGCGGCGGGAGGGGCTGGGGGTGCCTGGGGGCACCGGGGGGGGCAGGGAGGGGCTGGGGGGTGCCGGGGGGGGGCTCGGGGAGCCGGGAGGGGCGGGAGGCCCGGGGGGGGGGGGGGGCTGGGAGTGTCCGGGCGGGGGGGGGGCAGCGGGGATGGGGGGTGGGGGGGATGCTGGGGGGGCCGGAGGTGTTGGGGGGGGGGGGGGGATTCCAGCTGCCCGGGGGGGACTCGGGGGTGTCTGGGGAGGGGGCGGGCGGGGGGGGGCGGTGAGGCGGCGATGTCGCAGCCGCCGGGCAGCGGCAGGTGCCACCCCCGATCGCGACACGCCGCGACAGGAGCGGCCCCGGCCCTACCTGGCTCCGCTGGCGGCTCCCGGCGCTCCGCGGCCGCGAGCGGCACCGGCACCGGCACCGGAGCGGGCGGCGAGGGCGCCCCCGGCGGCCCCGGTGCGGAACGGCACCGCCGCAGCCCCGGGAGGGGCGGGGCGAGGCTGCGGGGGGAAAGGGGGACGGGAGGGGGGGGGCGGGGAGAGGGGGGGGTGCAAAACTCGGGGAGGGGCGGTGGGGGGGGAGGGGCTGCACCCCCTGCCGGGGGTCGGGCCGGGGGGGGATGGGGAGCGGGCTCAGCCCCCCCGGCGCGGCGGGCACAGGCCGCGCTTTGTGCCCACGCACCGGGAGCACAACGGCGCCATTGAGCGGGGGGGGCGCGGGGGGGCTCGGGCTGAGCGCCGCCCGGACCGGGAGGGGGCGGAGGCTCGGGGATGGTTGGGGGGGGGGATGGGGAGATTCGGGGGGGGGTTGGGTGTTGCCAGGCGGGTGAAGGAAACGCCGAGGGGTCCGTGGGGAGGGATGGGGGGTCCTGGGGGGGGCTCGGGCGGGGTCAGGAGGAAACTCGGGGAGCACCGCGGGGCTGGGGGCGGGGAGGATGCTGCGGGCGGCCCCGCTGGCTCGGGGTGCCTCGCTCGCCCCTCTCACCGTGGGCTGGGGCCTCCCCCAGGAGCGGGGCCGAGTCCCCCCCCCCCGTCCCGGCTCCGGTAATCACGTGACGCCCCCGGGATGCTCCGTGCTCTCCACCAATCAGCGCGCGGGGATCGCCTGCATCCCGCTCGGCCAATGGGGAACGGCCGCGCGAGACGTCATCGCGGCCGGCCGCGCCCCGCCTCGCCATTGGCTGCCGCCCGCGCGGGCTCCGGCCAATCGCCGCCGCCCCGGGCCTCGCAACCGCCTCGCCCCCGCGGCCTCACAACCGGTGGCGTCATCGCCGCGCGTTGACCAATCAAAGCGGTTGTCGCCATTGACAGGCAGGCGTACGGACGAATCGCCACCCGGAGCAGCGCGGCCGGGGCGGGCGCGGGGAGGCGCGGGCGGAAGCGGAAGCGGCGGCGGCGGGGGAAGATGGCGGCGCGGCGGGGCCCGGGGCCGGCGGCGGTGCTGGCACTGCTGGCGCTGCTCGGCCCGGGGTGGCCCCTCCGCGGGGCCCGAGCCGCGCTCAACCTGCAGGAGCTCAGCGAGCTCAAGTACGGCCTCGAGATCCTGGCCGAGCCCGTGCTGGCCGGGCAGGTGCGCCGCGGCACCGGGGCCAACGGCGGGGGAGCGGGGAGGCCGGGGGGGGGGGCGCTACCGGGACCGGCGAGGCTGCCCGGGAGGGGAGCAGCGGCTGCGGGTCAGGAATGCCGCCCGGGCGGGGGCGTCCTACGGGCACCGGGAGCTCCCGTCCGCGGGGTCAGCGGCTGCACCGGGCCCGGGGCTCCGGCCCGCGCTCGCTGCTCCGGGCCCGGGGGGCGCTGGGGAGCGGGACCGGCCCGGGGATCCCCAGAGGGGGCAGGGACACCGACTCAGGCAGGGTCAGCCCCGGGGGTACCGGGAGGGGGGACCCCGGGCCGGGATCCACCGGCGCTGGGGGGGCACCGGGGGTCTCGGTCCCTCTCCCGCCGCGCCCGGGGGTCCCGGTGTCCCCGCGGCCCCCCCGGGATGTGGCTCCGGCCGTGCCCGGGCTCCTCTCGCTGGGAGTTTCACTTCGCGTTTCGGGGGCGGGGACGGGGCTGTGCCCCCCCCACGGGGAATGGGCTGTGGGGTCTGTCCCGTCCCACCCGGGGAGTGGGGGGGTCACCGGGAGGGTCTCTGGGGGGGCTGGGGGGGGCTGCAGGGTACTGGGGGGCGGGTCTTTGCAAGGGGGGGTCAGACTTCAGGGTCCCAGGGGGGCTCAGAGGTGTCCTGGCAGGGGCTGGGGTGTCCCGAGGTGGGGATCGGGGGGTCCCGGGGGGGGCAGGGGGGTCAGAGGTGTCCTGGGGGGACCCGGGTGGGTCCCTGGGGGTGTCTGAGGTGCCTTGGCAGGGGCTGGGGGGTCCCGGGGGGGAAACTGAGGGGTCCCAGGGGTGTCTGGGGGGTCCGGGGGGGGTCTGGGGTGTCCCGGGGTGTCCCGGAGGGGTCCCAGGGGTGTCTGGGGGGGTCCCAGGGAGGTCTGAGGTGTCTGAGGGGTCCCGGGGGGGGGGCTCTGGGGTGTCCTGGGTAGTCCCGGGGGGGTCCCAGGGGGCTCTGGGGTGTCTGGGGTGTCCTGGGGTGGTTTCCAGGGGGATCTGAGGTGTCCCGGGGGGGTCTGGGGTGTCCCGGGGTGTCCCAGGGTGGGTTTCAGGGGTGTCTGAGGGGTCCCGGGGTGGGTTTCAGGGGTGTCCGGGGGGGTCCCAGGGGGCTCTGGGGGGTCCCAGGGGTGTCTGGGGTGTCCCGGGGGGTCCCAGGGGTGTCTGAGGGGTCCCGGGGGGGTCCCGGGGGTGTCCCGGGGGTGTCTGAGGGGTCCCGGGGTGGTTCCCAGGGCTGTTTAACCCCCCCGTGCCCCCCCCCCCGCAGCAGCAGGCCGAGGAGGTGGTGACGGTGGCGTCGCGGTTCAAGCAGCGCTACGAGTGCCGCCTGCCCCCCGCGGCCGTGGCGCCGCCCCCCGGGCCCCCCCGCCAGCCCCGCCACTACAACGGCTCCGGCGTGGCCGAGCTGCTGCGGCCCATGGGGGCGGCGCCCTGCCTGCTCAAGGTGGGCACCGGGGGGCACCGGGGGGGGGCACGGGGGGGCACCGGGGGCACCGGGGGGGCACCGGGGGGGGCACCGGGGGGCAACCCCAGACCCGCCAGGGTGGGCTTGGGAGGGGTCTGTGGGGCAGGGGGGGCACCCCCAGACCCTCCTGGGTGGGGTGTGTGGGGCAGGGGGGCTCAGGGTGCACCCCCAGCCCCCCGGGGTGGGGTTGGGAGGGGTCTGTGGGGCACCGGGGGGGGCGCACGGGGGGCAACCCCAGACCCTCCTGGGTGGGATTGGGAGGGGTCTGTGGGGCAAGGGGGGGCACAGGGGGGCATCCCCGACCCCCAGGGTGGGGTTGGGAGGGGTCTCTGGGACAGGGGGGCACCCTCAGCCCCCCCCGGGTGGGGTCTGGGGGGGCACAGGGGGGCATCCCCGACCCCCCCAGGGTGGGATTGGGAGGGGTCTCTGCGACAAGGGGGCCCCCCCAGACCCTCCAGCCCCACCCCGGGTGGGGTGTGGGGGGCAGGGAGGCACCCCCAGCCCCCCGGGGTGAGTTTGGGAGGGGTAGGGGGGCAGATGGAAACACCCCCAGTCCCCCAGGGTGGGGTGTGGGGGGCACAGGGGGGCATCCCCGACCCCCTCAGGGTGGGATTGGGAGGGGTCTCTGGGACAGGAGGGCACCCCCAGACCCTCCTGGGTGGGGTGTGTGGGGCAGGGGGGCTCACGGGGCACCCCCAGACCCTCCAGAGTGGGCTTGGGAGGGACAGGGGGGCACCCCCAGGGTGGGGTTGGGAGGGGTCTGTGGGGCAGGGGGGCACAGGGGGGCCCCCCCAGACCCTCCAGCCCCCCCCCCGGGTGGGGTGTATGGGGCAGGGGGGCTCAGGGTGCACCCCCAGACCCCCAGAGTGGGGTTGGGAGGGGTCTGTTGGGCACTGGGGGGGCACGGGGGGCAACCCCAGACCCGCCAGAGTGGGGCTGGGAGGGGCAGGGGGGCACCCCCAGGGTGGGGTTGGGAGGGGTCTGTGGGGCAGGGGGGCTCCCTCAGCCCCTCCTGGGTGGGGTGTGTGGGGCAGGGGGGCACAGGGGGGAACCTTCAGACCCCCAGGGGTGGGGTTGGGAGGGGTCTCTGGGACAGGAGGGCACCCCCAGACCCTCCAGCCCCACCCCGGGTGGGGTGTTTGGGGCAGGGAGGCACCCCCAGCCCCCCCTGGGTGGGGTCTGGGGGGGCACAGGGGGGCATCCCCGACCCCCCCAGGGTGGGGTTGGGAGGGGTCTCTGGGACAGGGGGGCACCCTCAGCCCCCCCAGGGTGGGGTGTGTGGGGCAGGGGGGCTCACGGGGCACCCCCAGACCCTCCAGAGTGGGCTTGGGAGGGACAGGGGGGCACCCCCAGGGTGGGGTTGGGAGGGGTCTGTGGGGCAGGGGGGGCACAGGGGGGCATCCCCAGACCCTCCAGCCCCACCCTGGGTGGGGTGTGGGGGGCAGGGGGGCTCAGGGTGCACCCCCAGCCCCCCGGGGTGGGGTTGGGAGGGGTCTCTGGGACAGGGGGGCACCCTCAGCCCCCCCAGGGTGGGGTCTGTGGGGGTCCGGGGGGCACAGAGGGACACCCCCAGACCCTCCAGCCCCCCCCTGGGTAGGGTCTGTGGGGCAGGGGGGCACAGAGGGGCACCCCCAGACTCCCCAGGGTGGTGTGTGGGGCAGGGGGGGCACAGGGGGGCTCAGGGGGGCTCAGGGGGCCCCCCCAGGCTGACCCCGGGGGTCTCCCCTCCCTCTGCCCAGACCAAGGACTGGTGGACGTACGAGTTCTGCTACGGGCGGCACATCCAGCAGTACCACCTGGAAGGTGAGCCTGGGGGGCCTCCCCCCCTAATGAACGCCCTAATTAACACCCTAATTAACCCCCTAATGACCCTCTCAGACTCAGAGATCAAGGGGGACGTGCTGGTGCTGGGCTATTACCAGTCGGCCTTTGACTGGGACGACGAGACGGCCAAGGTGGGGGTGCCTGTCCCCTCTGTCCCCTGTGTCCCCTGTGTCCCCTGTGTGTCCCCTGTGTGTCCCCTCTGTCCCCTGTGTGTCCCCTGTGTGTCCCCTGTGTGTCCCCTGTGTCCCCTCTGTCCCCTCTGTCCCCTGTGTCCCCTGTGTCCCCTGTGTCCCCTCTGTCCCCTCTGTCCCCTGTGTCCCCTGTGTCCCCTGTGTCCCCTGTGTGTCCCCTCTGTCCCCTGTGTCCCCTGTGTCCCCTCCCTGGGGACAGCGGGGGCGGGGCTGGGGGTGCCCCCCGGAGCCCCCTGTGCCCACCCTGTCCCCCCCAGGCCTCCCAGCAGCACCAGCTGCGGCGCTACCACAGCCAGAGCTACGTCAACGGCTCCCGCTGCGACCTGACCGGGCGCGCCCGCGAGGCCGAGGTCCGGGTAAGGTGGGGGGCACCTGCAGGGGCCGGGGGGACACCTGGAGGGGCGTGGGGGACACCTGGAGGGGTGTGGGGGACACCTGGAGGGGCGTGGGGGACACCTGGAGGGGCGTGAGTGACACCTGGTGGGGCAAAGGCGACACTGCAAGGGCACAGGTGACACCCAGCAGGGTGGAGGTGACACCCAGCAGGGTGCAGGTGACACCAGCAGGGGGCAGGTGACACCCAGCAGAGCACAGGTGACACCTGGTGGGGCACAGGTGACACTCGGCAGGGCGTGGGTGACGCATGGCGGGGTATGAGGGATACCTGGCAGGGCACAAGTGACACTGGTGGGGCACAGGTGACACCCAGGGGGGCATGAGGGACACCCAGCAGGGTACAAGTGACACCTGGAGGGGCACAGGTGACACTGGAGGGGCATGGGTGACACCCAGCAGGGTACAAGTGACACCTGGAGGGGCACAAGTGACACCTGGCAGGGTACAAGTGACACCTGGAGGGGCACAAGTGACACCTGGCAGGGTACAAATGACACCTGGAGGGGCACGGGCAACACTGGCAGGGCACGGGTGACACACAGCGGGGCATGAGGGACACCCAGCAGGGTACAAGTGACCCCTGGCAGGGCACAGGTGACACCCTGCAGAGCACAAGTGACCCCTGGCGGGGCACGAGTGACACCTGGCAGGGAACAAATGACACCCAGTGGGGCACAGGTGACACTGGCAGGGCCCAGGTGACCCCCGGCAGGGCACAGGTGACACTGGCAGAGCACAGGTGACACCCAGGGGGGCACAGGTGACACCCAGTGGGGGCACAGGTGACCCCTGGAGGGGCCCAGGTGACCCCGGCAGGGCCCAGGTGACACCCAGCGGGGCACAGGTGACACCCAGTGGGGCACAGATGACACTGGCAGGGCCCAGGTGACCCCGGCAGGGCCCAGGTGACCCCTGGAGGGGCCCAGGTGACCCCTGGCAGGGCACAGGTGACACCCAGTGGGGCACAGATGACACTGGCAGGGCACAGGTGACACCCAGTGGGGCCCAGGTAACTCCTGTCAGGACACAAGTGACACCCAGCAGGGCACAGATGACACTGGCAGGGCACAGGTGACACCCAGTGGGGCCCAGGTAACTCCTGTCAGGACACAAGTGACACCCAGCAGGGCACAGATGACACTGGCAGGGCACAGGTGACACCCAGTGGGGCCCAGGTGACCCCTGGCAGGACACAAGTGACACCCAGCAGGGCACAGATGACACTGGCAGGGCACAAATGACACCCAGTGGGGCACAGGTGACCCCTGGCAGGGCCCAGGTGACCCCGGCAGGGCCCAGGTGACCCCGGGTGCCCCCGCAGTTCCTGTGCGAGGAGGGCGCGGGCGATTACCTGGCGCGGGTGGACGAGCCGCAGTCGTGCTCCTACGTGCTGACGGTGCACACCACGCGCATCTGCCACCACCCCTTCCTGCGGCCCGCGCCCGCCCTGGCCCCGCAGCCCATCCGCTGCCAGCCCGCCCTGCCGCCCGCCCAGTACGTGCAGTACGTGCGGGCACAAGTCTGTGAGTACGGGGGCACCGGGGGAACCGGGGGGCACCGGGCTGGGGGGCTTCTGTGCCAGGGGGGAACCGGGCTGGGGGGCTTCTGTGCCAGGGGGGAACCGGGCTGGGGGGCTTCTGTGCCAGGGGGCACTGGGCTCTGGGGGGCTTCTGTGCCGGGGGGGCACTGGGCTCTGGGGTTGGGCTGGGAACTGTCCCCTTCAGTATGGCACTGTTCTCTTCAGCCTGGGGCTGGCACTGTCCCCTGTGTCCCGAGGGTGGCACTGGGTCCTGGGGCAGGGCTGGGCATTGTCCCCTTTGGTATGGCACTGTCCCCTGTGTCCTCAGGCTGGCGCTGTCCCCTCTGTCCTGGGGCTGGCACTGTCCTCTGTGTCCCAAGGGTGGCACTGGGCCCTGGGGGAGGGCTGGGAACTGTCGCCTTCAGTATGGCACTGTCCCCTGTGTCCTGAGGACGGCACTGTCCTCTGTGTCCCAAGGGTGGCACTGTTCTCTTCAGTATGGCCCTGTCCCCACCATCCTGGGGCTGGGGCTGGCACTGTCACCTTCCTGTCCCCTCTGTCCTGAGGCTGGCACTGTCCTCCTCAGTGTGGCACTGTCCCCTGTGTCCTCAGGGTGGCACTGAGCCCTGGGGCAGAGCTGGGAACTGTCCCCTTCAGCCTGGGGCTGGCACTGTCCCCTCTGTCCAGGGGCTGGGCTGGGCATTGTCTCCTTCAGTATGGCCCTGTCCCCTGTGTCCTGAGGCTGGCACTGCCACCTTCCTGTCCCTGTCCCCTCCATCCTGAGGCTGGCACTGACCCCTCCATGCCAGGGTTGGCCTTGTCCCCTCCGACCCCTCCCGCTGTCCCCTGCAGCGTGGCGCTGTGCCCGCCCCCCCAGCGCTGTCCCCCGTGTCCCCCGTGTCCCCCGTGTCCCCTGTGTCCCCTGTGTCCCCAGCTGACACCAAGAGGAAGGTGGAGGAGATCTCGGAGGAGCTGCGGACGCTGGACACGCGGCTCTGGAGCGACAGGGCCGGCCAGCCGAGCCCCCAGGGCACCCAGCAGGGTATGGCCCTGTCCCCACCCCATGGTGACACCACCCCCTGGGTGTCCCCTCTCCTCCTGGGGGGCAGCCCTGGGCTGGAAACCCCCGGTGCCAGGCGTGTCCCCTCACCCCGTGCCAGGGAACCAGGTGGGCACAGCCAAGGAGGTGACAGCTGGGGACAAGGAGGTGACAGCTGGGGACAAGGAGGTGACAGCCACAGGCGCTGAGCAGCGGGACAGCACCAGGGTGAGACCCTGGGGACATCCTGGAGGGGGTCTTGGGGTCACTTTGGGGGGGGTTTAGAGCCCTGCTCTGTCCCCTGTCCCCTCCCTGCAGGAGCCGACCCCGAGGGCAGCTGGCGGCCGGGCAGCTGGTGAGTCCTGGGGTGTCACCTCCCTGTGTCACCACCCCGTGTCACCTCCCCGTGTCACCTCCCTGTGTCCCCCCACGTCCCCCCTGAGCCCCCCCAAGCCCCCCCTGCCACCCCCACCCCCCCTGCTCTGCGTTCCCTGCCAGATCCCCGGAAGAAAATCCACTTCAAGGTGATCCGGAGCCCCGGGGACCTGCTGCAGTTCATCGAGGAGCTGAAGGAGACCACCAGGAAGGTGGGGACCCCCCCCGAGCCCCCCCTTGGCGGGGGGGGGGGCCTCTCCGTGCCTCAGTTTCCCCCTGAGCCCCTTCCCGCTGCCCCAGGCCAAGGAGAAGGCGAGCGAGGAGGAGCAGGAGGAGGAGGAGGGGGCAGCAGCAGCGAAAGCACCCCCAGCCCCCCCCAGCCCCGTGGAGCCCCCCAGCCCCGAGGCCCTGCCTGCCCCCGAGGCCCCCCCGCCACGGGGGAGGAAGAGGAGGAGGAGGAGGAGGAGGATGAGGAGGAGGAGGAAGCGGGGCCGCTGCTGGCGGGGCTGGAGCTGCTGCCGCGGGAGCAGGTGGCCAGGCTGAAGGAGGAGGTGAAGAGCCAGATGGAGCAGGAGTTCGACAGCATCATCAGCGAGGTGGGCACCCTTGGGTGGGCTGGGGGACCCTGGGCTGGGCTGGGACCCCCCTGGCTGGGCTGGGACCCCTCTGGTTGTGCTGGGACCCCCCTGACTGGACTGGGGTCCCCACAGAGGCACTGGGACCCCCCTGGCTGGGCTGGGGGACCCCCCTGGCTGGGCTGGGACCCCCCTGGCTGGGCTGGGACCCCTCTGGGTGGGCTGGGACCCCTCTGGGTGGGCTGGGGGACCCACAGGGGTACTGGGACCCCCCTGCCTGGGCTGGGACCCCCCTGGCTGGGCGGGGATCCCCTGACTGCACTGGGACCCCCCTGGCTGTGCTGTGGACCCTGTGGCCGGGCCAGGAGCCCACCTGGAGCCCACCTTGATCCCCCCCCGCCCCGCCCCCGTGCAGGTGGAGGATGAGCTGGAGACCGAGGGGCTGAAGGGCGAGTTCGACCGCAGCCGCGCCAGCCGCACCCTGGCGTCCACCCTGAGCCGCCTGATGGAGCGGCTGGACCGGGCCCAGCCCCGCCGAGACCCCCCCGAGCCCGCCCCCGGCCCCGGGGGGCGCGGGAGGAGCAGAGAGGGGAGGAGGAGGAGGAGGAGGAGGAGGAGGAGGGAGGAGCCGCGAGGAAGGGCGGCCCCGGCGATGGGCGGGTGCGGGTGCGGATGGGCAGGGCCGGGAACCGCGACACGGCCCAGGAGCGGGAGCCCCCCCGGGAGGATCCGGAGCCCCCCCGGGAGGGTCAGGAGCCCCCCCGGGAGGATCAGGACCCCCCCCGGGAGGATCAGGACCCCCCCCGGGAGGGTCCGGAGCCCCCCCGGGCGAAGCAGAGCCCCCGCAGCTGCCGCAGGTGGAGAACGAGGTGCGGGAGCTGCTGGCCAAGGAGGGGCTGCGGGCTGAAGGTAACGCGGGGGGTGGTCCGGCCGGGGGGGGAGCTGCCCCTCTCCCCTCCCCCAGCCCCAAATGAACCCCCCCGGGCCCCCCCCCAGGGAAGATCGAGATCAAGATCGTGACGGCGGCGGCGGCGGGGGCTGAGGAGGAGGAGGCGGCGGCGCAGTGGCTGTCGGAGGAGGATTCCCGCAGCCTGAAGGAGATCTTCCTCAGCATCCTGGTGCGGGGGGGGAATTGCGGGTTTGGGGGGCACGGGGGGGCCGGCAGGGCAGGGGGAGGGGCTGAGGAGTGTGGGGGAAACTGAGGCACGGGGGGACACGGGCATGGGGGGGCTGAGGAGAGAAAAGTGGGGTACGGGGCCACTGAGGGGAGGGGGCACTCAGGTGAAGGTGACACTCAGGTGTGTGACACTCAGGTGTGTGACGCTCAGGTGTGTGACGCTCAGGTGTGTGGCACTCAGGTGTGTGAGTGTGTGACACTCAGGTGTGTGACACTCAGGTGTGTGGCACTCAGGTGTGTGACAGGTGTGTGACACTCAGGTGTGTGACACTCAGGTGTGTGACACTCAGGTGTGTGACGCTCAGGTGTGTGACGCTCAGGTGAAGGTGGCACTCAGGTGTGTGACGCTCAGGTGTGTGAGTGTGTGACGCTCAGGTGCAGGTGACGCTCAGGTGTGTGGTACTCAGGTGTGTGACGCCCAGGTGCGTCCCCCCCGCAGGTGCAGGTGGCACTCAGGTGTGTGACACTCAGGTGTGTGACGCTCAGGTGTGTGACGCTCAGGTGCGTCCCCCCGCAGGTGCAGGGCTCGGAGGAGGCGCAGCGTGAGCGCCGCCGGCAGCAGGCCCTGGAGGACAATTACCGCTTCGTCTGGGGGGGCCGCGCCGAGCCCCCCCCGCCCCCCGACTCCGAGGACCAAGACTTCTGAGCCCCCCCCCCAAAAACCCTGAGCCCTTAAACCTTGAACGGCCCCCCCGGCTTGTGGCTGCTCCCTGCTGCGGGACCGGGGGGGGGGGGGCACCTCTTGGGGGGGTGGGGGTCTCTGTGCCCCCCCCGGGGTCTGTGCCCTCTTTGGGGAGGGGTCTCTGTGCTCCCCCCCAGTCCCTGCCCTGCTGGGGGTGGTCTCTGTGACCCCCTGCCCTGCTGAGGGGGGGTCGCTGTGTCCCCCCCCCGGGGGTCCCTGCCCTGACATCGGGGACATTTGTGACACGGATGAACTGGGGGGGGGGGAGGGGGGGTTGTCAGGCCGCGATTTGGGGGGTGGGAGGGTTGGAGGGGGGGTGGGGTGGAGGTGATTGGGTGGGGGGGGGTCCCGTTGCCGCCCCCCACCCCGTGCCGGGGGTCGGCTCTCTCATAATGAGATGGAATCTTTGCCCCGCGCCCCCTCCCCTTTTTATCAATAAACCGAGGTCACCCCGGGCTGCCTCTGTGTCCCCTCCCCCCCCCCCCGGCCGCGGGGTCCCGGGGATCGCCCCCCCCTCAAATCGCGAGGAGGGGCGGGGTTGGGGCGCGGCGGCCAATCAGAATCAGGGCGTGGCCAGGGGGCTCGCCCGGCTTTGGCCAATGGGAGCGCGAGGGGCGGAGCCCCCGGGACCCCCGAGCGGGCCGGGAGCGCCACAACCCGCGGGGACAGCGGTGCCACCCGCGGGACCCCCAGAGCCACCGGGGCCCCCCCGAACCAACCAGGATCCCACCTGGGACCCCCGACCCTCGGCACAGGTGAGGCTGCGGCCCCCGCCCCTCGTCCCCGCCCGCCGCAAGGGGCTGAGGATAATCCGGGGGTCGCGGGGGGGGGGGAGCGTCACCCCTGTCCCGCCGTAATTAAAGCAGAGGTGCCGTGTTGCCCACCCGAGACACCCGTGGGTGTCACCCCCCCCCCCGTGGGTTTGACCCCAGCCCACCAAGCTGCTGAGGGGGCGTCCCCACTGACCCCCCCCCCTACACCAGCCAGGTGTCCCCATGCTGAGCACCTGGCTGCCCTTCCACGCCGGCATCGCCGTGGGCTTCATCACCACCTTCCTCCTCCTCCACGGCCTCCTGCTGCCCCCGCCCGCGCCTGCCCCCAGCCGGGACCCCCGGGTGGGCGATGCCCCCCCCGGGCCGCCCTCATCCCCCGCGCTCCTCGGCGCGGCCCCGGCGGACGCTGCAGGTGGGCGGGGGGCACCGGGTTTGGAGGGGGGTGGGCTCTGCCGGGATGTGAGAATGTGGGGAGGGGGCCTCACTCCCTCTGTGAGTCGGGGGACGGTGCCCACCCCCCTGGGGGGGACATCGGGGGGCTCCGCTCCGCGCTCAGCGCGGCCCCTTCTCCCCGGCAGGCGCGGCCGCGGGGGTGGCGCGGGGGCTGTTCCGGCGGGTGCGGGTGCTGTGCTGGGTGATGACGGCGCCGCAGAACCTGCAGAGCAGAGCCCGCCACGTCCGGGACACCTGGGCTCGGCACTGCAACCTGGCCCTGTTCGTCAGCTCCCGGCCCGCCCCCGAATTCCCGGCGCTGGGGCTGGGGGTGCCCGAGGGCCGGGGGCAGCTCTACCGCAAAACCATCGGCGCCCTGCGCTACCTGCACCGGCACCACCGCGCCCACGCCGACTGGTTCCTCAAGGCCGACGACGACACCTTCGTGGTGCTGGAGAACCTGCGCTGGCTGCTGGCCGCCCACCCGCCCCACAGACCCCTCTACTTCGGGAAACGCTTCCGGCCCTTCACGGCCCAGGGCTACATGAGCGGCGGCGCCGGTTACGTGCTCAGCCGGGCCGCCCTGGCCCGCTTGGCCGCCGCTTTTGCCCGCGGCACCTGCGGCGCCCACGGCGGCCCCCAGGAGGAGGACGTGGCGCTGGGGCAGTGCCTGGAGCGCCTGGGGGTGGCCGTGGGCGATTCGCGGGACACCTGGGGCCGGGAGACCTTCCACCCCTTCCCGCCCGAGATCCACCTCACGCACCGCTTCGCCCGCGGCTTCTGGTACCAGCGCTACAGCTGGAACCCCGTGGTGGAGGTGGGTCCCGGCCGGGGGGTCACCCTGGGGTCGCTGTCCTGCGTGGGGTGGTTGTGGCCAGAACCACCCCCGTGTGCACCCTGAGTAGCCCCAGGTGTGGCCACTGTCTCCCCGTGAGTGGCCACTGCTCTCCTCGGGGGTCACACGCAGCCGTGCTGTCCCCACCTGTGTGGCCGTGCTGTCCCCACCTGCGTGGTCCCCCTCGCACGTCCCTGCTCACCTTGCACGGCCCTGACACCCTCCAGGTGCCCCCCCGTGCCCCCCTCCCCGTGCCCGGCTGCCGTGTCCTGGCTGCCAACGGGGCCGTGGCCTCGCCCCCCCAAATCCCCCGAGACCCCCCTGCCAGGGCCAGGATGTCCCCACACTCTGTGGCTCCGTGTGTGGCCACCGTGTCCTTCACCTGTGACCACCGTGTCCTCCCTCACAGGTGGCCGCAGCTCCCCCACGAGTGACCACGGTGGCCTTGCGTTTGCCCCACGCCCCCCCACCCCCGTGTGCTCCCCCCGCAGTGTCACCGCGGTCCCCCTGACCCCAAATCCCGCCCCGCCATCCCCCCGCTGTCACCGCTGTCCCCTCCCCGTGCCCTGTGGTGAGCAGGGACCACCCCCAGCCCCCCGTGGCACCCGTGGGGTGGGGGGCACCGGGTGTGCCCAGCGCTGCCCCCCCTCGCAGCCGCCCCCGCTGTCCCCGCAGGGTCCCCGGTGCTGCTCGGACCTGGCCGTGTCCTTCCACTACGTGACGGGGGAGGGGATGTACGCGCTGGAGTACCTGAGCCAGCGCCTGCGGCCCTACGGCTACCGGCCCCGCTACCGGCCCCCCCTGAGCCCCCCCGCCGGCCCCAACGCCACCTGCACCCCCGATGTCACCTGGGCCCCCGCGGACCCCAATGTCACCTGGAGCCACCCGGCTCCCCGAGCCCCCAAGCCCTGCCCCTCCCCTTCCTTGACCCCCCCGCGGTGAAGGTGGCGGCATTTTTTGGGGGGGGGGGGAGGCCCCCCCATGGCCCCATTCCTGCCCTGGGACCCCAAATGCCCCCAGCCCTCCCCGTGTCCTGCGCCCACCCCGACCCCCCCCCCCCCCCACGGACCCGCGTGGCCTCAATTAGCGGCTGTTAATGAGCTTTGCGGGGACATGACGGCCTTGATCCGGGGGGCGCGGGGGGGGGCTGAGGGCTCTGGGGGGGAGCGGGGGTCTCAGCAGGACACAGAGCTGGGGGGGGGGGGGGCGGGTCCCACTGTCAGACCCCGCGTCACCCCCGCGTCACCCCCGTGTCACCCCCGTGTCACCCGTGTGACCGTGCTGGCCCCCCATCTGTGGCCATGCCAGCCCCCTCAGGGTGTCCCCCCCCATGGCGACAGTGTCCCCCCCCCGCCATGTCCGTGTTGTCCCCATGATCCCCAATGTCGCGCCCCCGCCCCAAGTGACCACAGTGCCACCAACGCCCCGTGTCCCCCCCACCCCCGTGTCCCCCGCGCTTTCCGTGTCCCCTGCGGCAGCCACCCCCGTGTCCCTCGTGTCCCCCGCGCTGTCCAACTCCCGTGTCCCCTCCCCGCGTGTCCCCCGTGTCCCCTGTGTCCCCCACTCCCGGTGTACCCGGTCTCCCCTGCGCTCTCCATGTCCCGCGTCCCCTCCCCGTGTTCCTGCCACCCCCGTGTCCCCCGTGTCCCCTGTGTCCCCCTCCCCAATGTCCCCAGTGTCTCCTCTGCCCCCCACCCCGGTGTCCCCGGTGCCCCCCACCCCCGGTGTCCCCGGTGTCGCCGGTGTCCCCTGTGACCCCCCACCCCCGTGTCTCCTGTGTCCCCCACCCCCGGCGTCGCCGGTGTCCCCGGTGCCCCCCACCCCGGTGTCCCCGGTGTCGCCGGTGTCCCCCGCACTCTCCCTGTCCCCGGTGTCCCCCACCCCGGTGTCCCCGGTGTCCCCGGTGCCCCCCACCCCGGTGTCCCCGGTGTCCCCGGTGTCCCCCACCCCGGTGTCCCCGGTGTCCCCTGTGGCCCCCTCCCCCGTGTCCCCCGGTGTCCCCTGTGTCCCCCTCCCCGGTGTCCCCGGTGTCCCCTGTGCCCCCCACCCCCGGTGTCCCGGGTGTCCCCTGTGCCCCCCACCCCGGTGTCCCCCCTCCCCGGTGTCCCCGGTGCCCCCCACCCCGGTGTCCCCGGTGTCGCCGGTGTCGCCGGTGTCCCCGCGGGCAGCACGAGCCGTCTCACAGCACCACTCTCCGACATTGTCACGTACTTACAGTTACACCCGAGAGATGAAAACGCTGTACACGGCCCGGACCCCCCCCCGGAGCGACCCCCGGGCCTGGGCCGCCCCCCCCGACCCCTCCCGCCCCCCGCCCCGCCCCGCCCCGGGGGGGTCCCTGGCTCAGCCCCGCCGGCCCCGCCGGGCCGCGCCGGGGGCGTCACAGCTGGGGCGGCCCTACATTCATGGGGGGGGGGGCGGGGGGGTCCCGGGAGGGGCGGGAGGCGGCGCCCCCCACCCCCCCAGGCCGGCGGGAGGGGGGGGTCGGGGGTCCCGCCGGCGGTGCCCCCCCGCGGGGGGAGGGGCTGGCTCTATCCTATCGCGAACCAAAGCAATAAATTAACGGGGATCCCGAGGGGGGGTGGGCTGGGGGGGGGGCGAGGGGTGGTGGGGCCACGGGGGGGGTGGGGGGGGTCAGGCCGCGGGAGGGGGCGGGGGGCGTACAAAAGGTTGCCGTAGAAAAGGAGGGAGGGGCGTCGGGGGCTGCTCTGCTCCTGCCGGGGCCTGGGGGGGGAACACGGGGACAGGGAGGGGACACGGCCGGGGGGGGGGGGGGGGGGGACACGGGGGTGGGGACAGAGAGGGTGGCGGGGGGGAGGTGACGTGGGGAGGGGGACACGGCGCGCGGGGACGGGGACGGGGGGAGGACGGGGCGATGTGAGCGGGGGCGAAGGGGAGGGGAGAGGGTGACAGGGACAGGGTGACAGGGGTGACAGGGGTGACAGGGACAGCGGATGGCACCGGCCGGGGGTGACAGGGGTGACAGGGGTTACCCCCTCCTGAGGACCCCGTCCCCACGCCGGGGGCACAATCCCCCGGGGGAGGGGACAGGAAGGGGACCCGGGTGGCAGTGGCGTGGCTGTCACCCCCGGCCCGGCGGACAGGAGCAGCGGAGAGCCCGACACCGAGGGGATAATAAATAGAGAGCCTCGAAAGTACAAACCGTGGGCAAGAGGCGCCCCCGGGGGGGCTGCACCGGGACCACCGCGGGGGGCTCCGGGCCCCTCGGGGCTATACCAGAGCCGACCGCGGCTCGCAGGGGCCAACGCTGGCGCAGCTGCTGCGGCGGCGGGGCCCGGGGGTCGGGGGGCCGCCGGGGGTGGCAGGGCCGGGGGTCGGGGGGCTGCCGGGGCTGGAGGGGCTGCCGGGCCCCTCCCCGGGGCAGCCGTGCTGCAGCAGGATCTCGGCGCACTCGCGGCTGCCGGCGCGCCGGGCGTAGAAGAGCGCGGTGCGGCCGTGGCCGTCCCGGGCCCGCACGTCGGCCCCGTACTGCGACACAAAGGCCACCGCCGTGTGTGTGGCACCCGGGCATGGCTCACACACCCCCCGAGGTCCTGGCGTGTGTCCCCCCAGGTTCCTCCCGTGCTCATCCCGGGATTCCCCCGTGGTCACCTCGTTGTCCCCATGACCACCCTGTGGTTCCCAAAACCCCACCACGTCCCTCAAGACCACACCACACCACCTGTGACCCCCCCCCATGGTCCCCAAAACACCCCATTGTCCCCCATGACCATCCCATTGTCCCCAAGACCACCCCACACCCCCCACAGCCATCTCATGGTCCCCACCACCACGTCACCTCCCCGGTGGCCGTGCCACAGTCCCCACCACCACCCCACACCCCTCAAGACCACACCACATCCCCCATGACCACCCCATTGTCCCCCGTGACCACCCCAATGTCCCCAAGACCACCCCATTGTCCCCATGATCCCCCCAATGTCCCCAAGACCCCCCCATTGTCCCCAAGACCATCCCATGATCCCCATGACCACCCCATGGTCCCCATGACCACCCCGTGGTCCCCAGGACCACCCCACACCCCCCACACCCATCTCACCGTCCCCACCACCACGTCACCTCCCTGGTGGCCGTGCCACAGTCCCCACCACCACCCCACACCCCTCAAGACCTCACCATGTCCCCCGTGACCACCCCAATGTCCCCAAGACCACAGCCCATCCCTCAAGACCACACCACATCCCCACGACCACCCCATGGTCCCCAAAACACCCCATTGTCCCCAAGACCACCCCAATGTCCCCATGACCACCCCATTGTCCCCATGATCCCCCCATTGTCCCCAAGACCATCCCATTGTCCCCAGGACCACCCCGTGGTCCCCAAAACCACCCCACACCCCCCACACCCATCTCACCGTCCCCACCACCACGTCACCTCCCCGGTGGCCGTGCCACAGTCCCCACCACCACCCCACACCCCCCCCCACAGCCACCCCAAAGACCCCGGGGGCACCACCCCACGCCCTCCCCGGCCCCACCTACCCAGACCAGCAGCTGGGTGACCACCACCTGGGCGGTGTCGCAGGCCAGGTGCAGCGCCATGCGCCGGTCGGCGTCGGCCATGGCCACGTTGAGCTGCTCCTTGTGGCTGTGGGCGAGCAGCAGCAGCACGGCGGGCAGGTCCTGCTGCCGCACCGCCCCCAGCAGCCGCTCGGACAGCGGCGCCTCGGCCGCCGGCAGCGGCGCCAGGAACAGCCGCTGCTCGTACTTGGCGCGGATCCACGACTCCCTCTCCTCCCTGCGCACAAAGGCCACCGCCGTGTGTCCCCCCCCCGGGCCGGGCACGGGGCACAACCCGCCCCCCACCCCCCGCCGTGGTCCTGGTTCCTCCCAGGGCCATCCCGGGATTCCTCCCCGTGGTCACCTCGTTGTCCCCCAGGAGTGCAACATCTCCCCCCACAGCCATGGCAGGGTCCCCACCAGCACGTCACCTCCCTGGTGGCTGTGCCACAGTACCCAGGACCACACCACGTCCCCTGTGACCACACCACGTCCCCTGTGACCACCTCGTTGTCCCCAGGACCACCCCAATGTCCCCAAGACCACACCCCATCCCTTGAGACCACACCACGTCCCCTGTGACCGCCTCGTGGTCCCCAGGACCACACCACATCCCTCAAGACCACCCCACATCATCTGTGACCACCCCATTGTCCCCAAGACCACCCTATTGTCCCCAGGACCACACCACACCCCTCGAGACCACACCACATCATCTGCGAGCACCCCATTGTCCCCTGTGACCACCCTGTGGTCCCCATGACCACCCCATGGTCCCCAAGACCACCCCATGGTCCCCAAGACCACACCCCACACCACACCCACAGAGGGTGGGGACACGGGGGCACCAGGGACAGCAAGGTGGCACCGTGGTGGCACAGACAAGGGGTGACACCGAGGGGGACAGAGGGGTGGGGACACGGGGGCACCAGGGAGGCACCGTGGTGGCACAGAGGACAGGGACAGGGGGTGCCAGCGGGGGGACACCCACCGGGAGGACTCGTGGGTGGGCTTGCAGCGGCCGCGCGGGTTCTGCTCCCAGATGCTGTTGGCGGTGGCGTTGCCGATGGCCGTGAGCACCAGCGTCAGCTCCCGCGGCCAATCGTCCAGGTCCAGCGAGCGCACGCGCGACACGTGCGTGCCCAGGTTGCGGTGGATGCCCGAGCACTCGATGCAGATCAGGGCGCCCAGGTTCAGGCTGGCCCAGGTGGGGTCTGCGGGGGCAGCGGGGAGGGTGGGGGGGGTTGGGGGGCTGAGCTGTGGCACCCCTGGGCTGGGGACACCCCAGGGTGACCCATGGCACCGTGTGGCTCATGGTGCCATGTCACCCACTGCATCACGTGTGCCATGGCATCGTGTGACCCTGGCACTGAGTGACCCTGGCACTGAGTGACCCTGGCACTGAGTGACCCTGGCACTGACCCCAAAACCGTGTGACCCTGGCACCGTGTGACCCCAGCACGGTGTGACCCCAGCACTGTGTGACCCTGGCACTGAGTGACCTTGGCACCGTGTGACCCTGGCACTGTGTGACCTTGGCACGGTGTGACCCTGGCACTGAGTGACCCTGGCACTGTGTGACCCTGGCACTGAGTGACCCTGGCACTGAGTGACCCCAGCACTGTGTGACCCTGGCACTGAGTGACCCTGGCACTGAGTGACCCTGGCACTGAGTGACCCCAGCACTGTGTGACCCTGGCACTGAGTGACCCTGGCACTGAGTGACCCTGGCACTGAGTGACCCTGGCACCGTGTGACCCTGGCACTGAGTGACCCTGGCACTGAGGGACCCTGGCACTGAGTGACCCCAGCACTGTGTGACCCCAGCACAGTGTGACCCTGGCACTGCATCACCCACAGTGCCACATGGCCCGTGCCATCCAGGACATGGTGTGACCCACGGCAGCGTGTCACACATGGCGTCACGTGGCCCACAGTCCTCCCTCACCCTGGCTGCCCGTGGCACAATCCCACCCTGTGACCCAATCCCACCCCCTGGCACCACCCCCTGGGCTCAGGGCTCTGCAGCTCCTGTGCCACCGCTGCCCCCCACGCCCCGATGCCCCCCCATGTCCCGTGCCCACCCCACGCCCCGATGCCCCCCCGTGTCCCGTGCCCACCGCCCGCCCCCCCGGTGCCCCGGGGCTCACTGGGTGCCCCGCAGTCCACGCAGAGCGAGTTCCCGCGGGCGTTGCGGATGGCCTGGATGGCCACGGCCTCGCTCTGGCTGTCCATGCGCGCCTGCGGGGACACGGGGGGGGGCTGAGCCGGGCCGGGCCGGGCCGGGCAGGGCAGGGCAGGGCAGGGGGGTGACACGGGGGGGGGTGACATGGGGGGTGACATGGGGGGGTGACACGGGGAGGGTGACACAGGGAGGTGACATGGGGAGGTGACACAGGGGGGTGACACGGGGGGATGACACAGGGGGGGTGACCCGGGGACCCTGCCAGCCCCCACCTTGTTCTTGCTGCTCTCGCAGCACTGCAGGCTGGCCAGGATCTGGCTCTCGATGGCCTGCACCCAGGCGTCGCGCTCCTCGAAGCTGCCGGCCTCGAAGTGCCACGTCTGCCCCGTGCTCGACACGATCAGGAACTCGAAGTTCTCCTCCTCTGCGGGGCCAGAGACCCCCGCGGGGGGGGCGCTGGGATAGGAGCTCCTGCACCCCCTTTGGGGGGGGGGGGCTGGATTAACCCAGCACCCACTCCAGCCCCCCCCACATCCACCCAAAATCTGCCCAAAATCCCTCCCCAGGAGCCCCCCACCCCTCCTGGGGGCTGTGCTGGCAGCAGGCAAGGGGAGGGGGGGGAGGCACAGCCGCATGCAGGGGCAGGCACCGCTCGCCGCCGCGTTTACCTGTTTTATAAATATTTCTTAAACTACCAAAACTTTTTAATTTCCACATTTTGCGCTTGGCTGCGGGAGGGGTCCGGGCAGCAGCAGGAGGAGCAGAGAGAGGAAAGGGGGACAGAGTCAGGGGAGCCCCGAGCAGCCCTGGGGAGGGTGCAGGAGGTGGCAGGCGGTGGCAGAGCGAGGGGGGGGCGTGGGCAGCGTGGCTGAGCGTGGGGGGCGACCACCCTGGACCCCCCCCCGCTGAGTTTGGAGGTGTAGGAGGGGGTGGTGGCCTCGTCCCCGTGGGTGACCAGGGCTGGGGACAGGTGGCCGTGGCACCCACCTTCTGCCTGCCCACCCGAGCCCTCGGTCTTGGACGGCGTCATCAGCTTCTTCCGCCGGTGCTTCTTCCTGTCCACCAGCGGCGAGGGCGGCGGGGGGTCCCTGCCCGCGCTGCCCGGGCTGGACACGGCCTCGAAGGACAACGGAGACTCTGCCAAGAGACCGGGCGTGGGGCACCGGGGGCACCGGGGTCATCACCGGGGTCACCAGGCTGGTGAGGACCAGGAGCATTGTGGCCACCAGGGTCACCAGGCTAGTGAGGACCAGGAGCATTGTGGTCACCAGGCTGGTGAGGACCAGGAGCAATGAGGCCACCAGGGTCACCAGGTCCATCAGAACCGCTCAGGTCAGCGAGGGCTGTTGGGGTCACTGAGGGCTCAGCAGTGTCCCTTGGGCCATCAGAACTGGACTCGCTGGGGTCACCAGGGTGACAAGTCCACCCTGGGCACCCTGGGGTCATCAGGGGTCACCAGGGTCACTGATCTCACTGGGGTCACCAGAACTCATCCCCAAGGCCACCAAGTTCATCGGTCTTGCCAAAATCCCCGGGGCCGTCGGGGTCACAGGAGCCTCTTGGCTCACCATGAGGGTCACCAGGGCCAGCACTGTGGCCACCATCAGAGCCACCAAAGGGCCACCTGCTCCCTGGGCTCACTAAACCCACCGGGGTTCTTGTGGCCACCAGGGTCAGCCAGGGCCACCTGGACCCACCAGGACCACCAGGTTCACCGTGGCCTCCAGAGCCACCAGAACCACCAAAGGGCCACCAGGCCCCTGAGCTGCTCAGAGGCCACCGCGCTCGGTGGGGCCACCCCGGGGCGGTCCCCGTCGGTGCCCCGGGAGGTGGCCACGTCCCCCCCGCCGGTGCCGGCGTCACTCACCTGAGGCCAGCTTGGCCCCGGAGGCGGAGGCGCAGCGCTGCAGCGACCCCTTGCCCACCACCTTCAGCCCCGGCTCGGGGGGGAGGCTCAGCCCCACCGAGGGGACAGCGCCTGAGGAGGGGACAGCGTCAGGGCCGTGCCCGCGGTGTCCCCCCCGACCCCCGGTGTCCCCCCCACCCTCAGTATCCCCCCGACCCCCGGTGTCCCCCCCACCCTCAGTATCCCCCCGACCCCCGGTGTCCCCCCCACCCTCAGTATCCCCCAGACCCCCGGCGTCCCCCCCACTCCCGGTGCCCCCCCAGCCCCGGTGTCACCCCCACCCCCAGTATCCCCCCGACCTCCGGTGCCCCCCGACCCCCGCTGTCTCCCCCACCCCCGGTGTCCCCCCCACCCCCGACGTCCTCCCCACCCCCAGTGTTCCCCCCACCCCCGGCGTCCCCCCCCGACCCCCGGTGTCCCCCTGACCCCCAGTATCCCCCCCACCCCCAGTGTTCTCCCTACCCCCGGTATCCCCACGACCTCCGGTGCCCCCCGACCCCCGCTGTCTCCCCCACCCCCGGTGTCCCCCTCACCCCCAGTGTTCCCCCCACCCTCGGTGTCCCCCTGACCCCCGGTATCCCCCCGACCCCCGATATCCCCCCACCCCCGGTATCCCCCCCATCCCCAGTGTTCCCCCGACCCCCGGTATCCCCCCGACCCCCGGTGCCCCCCCACCCCCGCTGCCCCCGGGGTGCCGGGCTCACCGCCGGGCTCGGGCTCCCGCAGCAGCCCGTTGATGCTGGCCGAGGGCCCGCAGGCGGAGATGGCGCGGGGCGGGCGCTTCCCCGGCACCTTGACCGTGGTGCGCAGCAGGTCCATCTCCTTCCCGTGCGTGCTGTGGATGTAATCCTGAGGGGACAGCGGCGGTGACACCGCGCCCCTCCCGCGCTTTGTGGGGCGGGGGGCGCGGGGCAGGGGCGGGGGGCGCTCACGTTGATGCTGGGGTGGTAGAAGAGGAGCCCGTTGCTGGACAGGGTGACGTATTTCTTCTTCCACTCCTTGTTCAGGGAGTTGCCGCTGCGCTTCAGCAGGAAGCTCTGGTGGGCAGGGGGCGGTCAGGGGACAGAGGGGACAGCGGGGACACGCCCGCGTCCCCTCCCGCCACCGCCGCCGCCGCCCACCTGCTTGATGGGGATGGCGCGGCCGCTGCCCGCAGCCTCGCCCCGGCTGTCCAGGCTGCGCTTCTCCGAGTCACTGCCGCGGCGCGTCTGCGGGGACGGGGACAGGGATGGGGATGGGACAGGGATGGGACAGGGACAGGGATGGGGACAGGGATGGGGACAGGGACAGGGATGGGACAGGGACAGGGATGGGACAGGGACAGGGATGGGGACAGGGATGGGACAGGGATGGGGACAGAGGGACAGGTGGACAGGGACAGGGATGGGAGCAGGGACAGGGACAGAGGGACAGGGACAGGGATGGGGATGGGGACAGGGGGACAGGGACAGGGACAGGGGGTGGGACTTGTAGCCCAGCTGGGGACACCGGGCTGCCCACACGCCCCCCACTGCTGGAGCCACTGGTGGGGACATTGGGGTGCCACAGACCCCGCCGCTGTGGCCCCGTGGTGGGAACCCCTTGGGTGGTCCCTCAGTGCCACCACCACCACCACGCCAAGGGGGACAACAGAGACGCCGCCCGTCCCTCAACGTCACCACCCTGCCAGGTGACACCCCAGGTGCCACATGTCCCACCAGGACACCGTTCTGGGTAACAACGTCAAGGGGACACCCTGGGTGTCACCAGGGCCGTGCCGGGGGAGGAGCCGGGGTGCCGCGTGTCCCCCGGTGCCACCCCCCGGTGCCACCCCCCGGTGCCACCCCCCGGCGCCGCCCCCCGGCACTCACGGCGAAGAGGCTGGTGCGGCGCTTGGCCCCGCGGTGCAGCGAGCTGGGGGTCCCCAGCGGGGCCGGGGTCTCGCTGCGCAGCTCCCGGTGGCTCACGTTGGGGGTGGAGGGCAGTGAGGACGAGTAATCGCTGGTGTGGCCGCCGTTGCTGGCCTGAGGGAAGGCCGGGTCAGCCCGGGCCGCGGCCGGGGGCCGGGGCGGGGGGCCAGGGGTTACCTGGCCGGGGTGGACGCCCCCCACGGGGGTGGAGGCGGCGGAGTGGCTGGGGGAGCTGGGCAGGGACTTGCAGGACGCCATCAGCTGCTGCTGCTTCTTCAGCGCCACGGCCTTCTGGGCCACTGCGGGGAGCCGGGGTCAGGGGGGCCGGGCACAGCACCTGCCCGGCCACCGGCAGGGGTGCCCACACCTGGACGTGGTCCCCATCCTCATCCCAGCTGGACACTGTCCCCATGCCACCTGGACACTGTCCCCATCCCAGCTGGACACTGTCCCCATGCCACCTGGACATGACCCCCATCCCACCTGGACGTGGTCCCCATTCTCATCCCACCTGGACACTGTCCCCATCCCACCTGGACATGACCCCCATCCCACCTGGACGTGGTCCCCATCCTCATCCCAGCTGGACATTGTCCCCATCCCACCTGGACATGGTCCTCATCCTCATCCCACCTGGACACTGTCCCCATCCCACCTGGACATGGTCCCCATCCTCATCCCACCTGGACACTGTCCCCATGCCACCTGAATGTGGTTGGTCCTCATCCTCATCCCACCTGGACATGGTCCCCATCCCACCCAGCCACTGGCCACTGTCCCCATCCCACCTGGACGTGGTCCTCATCCTCATCTCACCCGGACACTGTCCCCCCATCCCAGCTGGACACTGTCCCCATCTCACCTGGCCACTGTCCCCATCCCACCCGGACACTGTCCCCATCCCGTGTCACCAGTGCCCTCCCCATCACACACCTCTCGCTGTCCCCACCCCACGTTGTCACTGCCGCCCTCCCACCCCCTCCCCACCCCTGCAGGCCACGGCCACACCCACCCTCGGTGAAGACCCTGTCCACGTTGAGCCCGTACGTGGCGCAGGTCTCGTAGTAGAGGCAGCGCCGCGCGTCCCCGCAGAGCGCCCGGGCGCGCGCGTCCTCCACCGCCCGCGGGCTGGACGAGCTGACCTTGTCTGGGGGGGAGTCAGGAGCTCAGCTCAGGGTGCCCCCTCCCCTCTCCCAGCCCCGCGGGGATCCCACCCCGGGGTGTCCCTGGCTCACCCTGGGTGCCCACCAGCGCCAGGGCCAGGTCGCCGGCGCCGCGGAGGTCGCTGAGCAGCGCCTGCAGCCGCCTCACCTCCTCGAAGCTGCTCTCGCTCTCCAGGCTGAAGACGAAGATGACGGCGTCCGCCCAGCTGGCAAACTGGGGGGGGGGCACGGGCTGGGCTCAGGGCTGGGCTCTGGCCAACGTGGCCCCCCCGGCCCGGCCCCCCCCCGGGCCCCTCGTACCTGCGCGTCCGGGGCGCCGGCCTCCTCCCGGATGAGCAGGAGGTGGCTCTGGCCATCGACGGTCACCTCCCGCTTGAACTGCCCACCTGCAGCGGGGAGGGCAGGGGAAGGGCTGGGGGGCACCCTGCAGGTGTGCTCTGCCCACACGGATGGAATGTCCCACGGCCAGGGCCGTGAGTGACCGGCACCGTGAGTGACCGGCACCATGAGTGACCGGCACCGTGAATGACCAGCACCATGAGTGACCGGCACTTTGACCCCAAAGGTCCCATGGCCATGGCCAGAGCCGTGAGTGACCGACGCCATGAGTGACCGGCACCATGAGTGACCAGCACTATGAGTGACCGGCACCATGAGTGACCGGCACTTTGACCCCAAAGGTCCCACAGCCGTGGCCAGCACCATGACCTTGCCCACACCATGGCTGTGTCCATCCCGTGGTCATGTCCAGCCCCATGACCTGTCCATCCCATGCCCAGCTCCGTGGATGTGGCCACTCCTCCATCTCCATCCCCATGGCCACTCCATCACTGAACCCATCCCTGTGGCCTGACTGTGGTCACGTCCACCCCATGTCTGTGGTCATGTCCATCCCATGCCCACACTCATGTCCACCCCATGCCCGTGGTCATGCCCATCCCATGCCCGTGGTCATGCCCATCCCATGCCCGTGGTCATGTCCATCCCATGCCCACAGTGGTGTCCACCCCATGCCCATGGTCATGTCCATCCCATGCCCACAGTGGTGTCCACCCCATGCCCGTGTCCTCCCCATGACCACTCACTCTCGGTGGGCTCCAGGCTCACGTAGGAGCCGGTGAGGAACCGGTGGACGAGCGCTGACTTCCCGCTGTTGCTGCTGCCCAGGACTCCCTGGGTGGGCAGAAGGGACGTCAGGATGGCTGGGGACACGGGGACACGGGGACACAGGGGACAGGGGACATGGGGACATGGGGACACGGGGACACGGGGACACGGGGACACAGGGGACATGGGGACACGGGGACACGGGGACACAGGGGATATGGGGACACAGCACCCACCAGGCGGATCTCAGGGATGGAGCGGCCCAGGGTCCACTCCTGGCTGTTCACCAAGGCCTCTGCGGAGGTAGATGGGTGAGACAGAGCCCGGGACCCCCAGCAGCCCCCGGGGACCCCAATTCCCGGGGGGCCCCCACCCCACCCCACCCCGCAGCGCAGCAGCAGCAGCAGCAGCAGCAGCTCCCCGCGTGGGCGGCCACCAGCTGTCACCCAGCAACGGCACCGGGCCCGCGGGGGCGGCGGGAGGACGTGGAGATGCCACGTGGCGGGGACGGGGACGCGGCGGCACGAGGCGTCGTGTGCCGAGGCACGAGGGCACGGGGGGCACCGGGGCACGGGGGGCACGAGGGCACGGGGGGCACGGGGGGCATGGGGGGCACGGGGGGCACGGGGACGGGAGCTGTGGGGGAGCACGGCCTGGCACGGGGACCGTGATGGGCACCAGGACACCATGTGGCACCGGGACGTGGTGTGGCATGGGGACACAACGGATTCCAGGAGGTGACAGCCATGAGGGCACTGTGTGACACCAGGATGTGGTTTGGGGACACAATGGACTCCAGAAGGTGACAGCCATGAGGGCACCATGTGACACCAGGACACCGTGTGGCACCAGGATGTGGTGTGGCATGGGGACACAATGGACTCCAGGAGGTGACAGCCGTAAGGGCACAGTATGACACCAGGATGTGGCTTGGGGACACAATGGACTCCAGGAGGTGACAGCCATGAGGGCACTGTGTGACACCAGGATGTGGCATGGGGACACAATGGACTCCAGGAGGTGACAGCCATGAGGGCACAGAGTGGCACCAGGACACCGTGTGGCACCAGGATGCGGTGTGGCATGGGGACACAACGGATTCCAGGAGGTGACAGCCATGAGGGCACCGTGTGGCACCAGGACGTGGCATGGGGACACAGCAGGAACCAGGGAACCCTCAGGCCATCCGTGACAGCCCCGGGGCACGGAGCAGCACGAGGATGTGGCCACGAGGACGCCGCGGGCACCGGGACAGCCCCAGCCTGGCAGGAGGACGCGGGGTGGCGCGGGGACACCGCACGCGACGGGCACCGCCAGGACACGACGCCGGCGGGGCCGTGACACCCCCGGGCCTGAGGGCGCGGCACGGAGAGAGCACGGGGGGTGGCACGGGGACACCAGGGACGCCAGGACGTGGCACGGCAGCACGAGGACACGGTGAGGCACGAGGATGGCACGTGGCACGAGGGCAAACGGTGGCACTGGGACACGGCGTGGCACCAGGACAGGACGTGGCACCAGGACGTGGTGTGGCATGAGGGTGGGACATGGCAGGAGGACACTGTGTGGCACAAGGACACCATGTGGCACAAGGACAGGGCACGACACGAGGACAGGACGTGGCACGAGGACTGGAAGTGACACGAGGACAGAACATGGCACGCGGACACCATGTGGCACCAGGACAGGACGTGACACGAGGACTGGAAGTGACACGAGGACAGGACAGGACACGAGGACACCATGTGGCACCAGGACACCATGTGGCACCAAGACAGGATGTGACACGAGGACAGGACAGGACATGGCACCAGGACACCGTGTGGCACCAGGACAGGACGTGACACCAGGACTGGAAGTGACACGAGGACAGGTGTGGCACACGGCGGGCACGAGGCTGCCCTGGCAGTGACAAGGGCACAGCGTGGCACCGACGCCTGGCACGCCCCCCGTGCCCCCCGGATCTCCTACCCGGCCCCCCCAGCCCCTCGGGGCAGCGGTGGTGGCACCAAAGGGGGAACCTGAGGCAGAGGGGGGTGTCCCCCCCGCCCCCTCCCCACCTTTCCGTGCCTCAGTTTCCCACCGACACAGAGCCCGGTGGGCGCCGCGCAGGCGCCGGGCGGGGAAAGGGTTAACAGCGCTGCCTGTCACCCCTCGATTGTCACCGAGCTGCCACCCCCGGGCCCTGCAGGTGCTGCCCACGCAGCCCCGCGGTGCCAAGGGGCGTGCAGACAGACAGACAGACAGACAGAGGGACACGGGGGGGGACAGCGGGACACGGGGGAACGGCGGACAGATGGGGGGACAGGAGGCGCGGGGAGTGACGCACGGGCGGAGGCGAGAGACGGACGGACGGACGGACGGACGGACGGATGGCGGGACGGACAGAACGGAGGGAGGTGGGGGTCGCGCCTGACCCCCCCCACCCGACTCCGTGGGGTTCCCTCAGTGCAGAAACCGAGGCGCGGGATCCCCAGCACGGCGGGCACCGGGCCCCCCAAAATCGGAGCCCCCAAACCGGGCACCCAAACCGGACACCCGAAACGGGCACCCAAACCAGAACCCTCAAACCGGGCACCCAAAACCGGGCACCCAAAATCGGGCACCCAAAACCGGGCACCCAAAATCGGGCACCCAAACCGGGCCCCCCCAAAATCGGAGCCCCCAAACCAGGCACCCAAAACCGGGCACCCCCAAACCGGGCACCCCAAAGCGGGCACCCCAAACCGGGCACCCAAACCGGGCCCCCAAAACCGGGCCCCCAAAACCGGGCACCCAAAATCGGACCCCCCAAATCGGGCACCCCCAAACCGGGCGCCCCCCGGGGCCCCAAAGGCACAAAAACACGGCACAGCCCAGCCCAGCCCGGGGTGGGGTGGGGGTCACGACCCCCCCTGTTCCCACCGCACCCACACCCCCACAACCGCGGGGAAACTGAGGCACAGCTGTGATGGGGCACCGGCCCCCCCCGCCCCGGCTGAGCCCCGCGGGGCCCCCCCCGGGCCCGGTACTCACTGTGCGGGGTGGCCCTGGCCGGGTCGGCGCCGGGGGGTGACCAGGGGGTGGTGGGGTGGGTGGGGGTGGCCGCGGGGCTCTTGGTGAAGATGCCGCTGATGAACTTGAGCATCTTGCGGTCGCGGGTGGAGGCGCGACCCCCCTCGCGGCCCCGCTTCAGCCCCGTCTCGGGGGCGGGGGGCGCGGGCACCAGAGCCCCCGGGCCCGCCTGCAGGTCGCTGTAGTCCAGGGTCTTGCTCTTGCCCTTGCTGGGGCTCAGCCGGGCCCGCGGGGGTCCCTCGCTCTTGCCCCCCGCCTTGGGGCGCCCCTTGCCCTCTCCCTCGGGCCACGACAGGCGGCTGCCGGCGGCTTTGGGGGTCGCTTTGCCCCCTCGGGGGTCGGGGGTCCCGCGGCCGCCCCCGCCCATCGCCGCTTTGGGGGGTTTGGGACCGGCCAGGCGGAGGCGGCGGGTGCCGGCCGAGGGGTGCGGGGAGGCTGTGGGGGGGTCCAGGGGCGGCGGGGGGGCTCGGTCTCCTTCCGGGGGTCCTTGGGGGCCCCCCCAGGTGGCCTGGCTCAGCAGCGGGCGCCGGGGGGCGGCGGCGGCGGGCTGGGGGATGTCCAGGGCGGCCAGAGCGCGCTCCCCCGGCCCCTCCAAGGTGCCCTTGGCCCCGCGGGGGTCGCGTTTGGGGGCCAGGGCCGGCAGCGGGGGGGGCGGCAGCAGCGCCGGGTCGGGTTTGGGGGGCACGGCGGGGGGCGGCGGAGGAGGAGGAGGAGGGGGCAACAGCGCCGGGTCGGGTTTGGGGGGCACCGCCGGGGGGGGCAACAACGCCGGGTCAGGTTTGGGGGGCACCGCCGGGGGCGGGGGCGGGGGCAGCAGCGCCGGGTCGGGTTTGGGGGGCACGGCGGGGGGCGAGGCGGGGCGAACGGGGGCGGGGGGCGTCGGGGGGGCCGGGGCCGGCCGTACTTATCCGGAGCGCGTCCTGCCGCTGGAAGAGCCGCTCGGGCCGCCGGGCTCGGCCGGGCTCGGGGGTGCGGGGGGCGGCCGCGACCCCCCCGGGGCCAGGGGCTCCATCGCCGCCGCCACCACCACCGCCACCCCCCCCCCACCCCCGCCGCCGCCGCCGCCTCCTCCTCCGCGGCGCCCACCGACTCGAGCTTGACCAGCGTGAGCGAGATGAGGTAGGTGGTCCTGCGCTGGAGGCCGGTGGTCCTGCTCATGGGTGCGGGCAGGGGGCCGCCCCCCCCTCCTCTCCCCGGGCCGCCCCCCCCCGCCCCGGCTGCTTCCCCGCGCGGCGCCGCCGCGGCCGCCGGTGCCGGTGCCGGTGCCGGTGCCGGTGCCGGTGCCGGTGCCGCTCCGGTCCCACCCCCGGCCCTGCCTCCCCTCCCCGAAGCCTTCGCCGCTCGCCCGCCCCCGGAGGGGTTGGAACCGCCGCCGCCCCCCCCCCCACGAAATACAACCAAACCTCCCCCCCCCTCCCCACTCCCCGCGATCGGGGCCGCCCTCCGAGCCTCCCCCCGCCCCCCCGCCTGGACCCCCACCCCGGGTTTAGCGGCCGGGGGGCATCGTGGGGGGAGCCCCCCCCCAGCCGAGCGCTGCGCTGGGGGGCGGAGGGGAGGGGCGGGGGGGTTGGGAGCCTTTGGGGGTGGGGGAGGCTCGGAGGGGTGTCAGGGCGGGGGGGGAGGGGGGGTGACGGGGGTCTGGGGGTGCGGGGGGGTGATGGGGGGGGTACGGGAGAGGATTTGGGGCGTGGGGGGGACACGGGTGGGGGGCGGGGAGGGGGAGCCGGAGCTACGGGGAAAGGGGGAAACGGAGGGGTGGGGGGAGGGGGGGTGATGGGGAGAAGGGGGGGGGGTTATGGGACGGGGGGAGTCATGCCCGGGACCCCCCCGGGAACGGGGGCTCACGGCAGCGCCCCGACGGGCTCGTCCTTGGCGGCTGCGGCGGCGGCGGCGCGGGTGGCGACCGGGGCCCGGCGGGGGGGGCCCTGAGCGGCCGGGGGGGGGCCGGGGCCCGGCGGGGGGGGCCCTGAGGGGCCGGGGGCGGCCGGGGCCGCCGCTCTCCGCCATGCGCCGCTCCCAGGGCCGGGCTGGGGCGGGGGCGGGCGGCGGCCCCGCCGCTACCGGGCAGGCGCGAGCGCTCCCGGGCGCCCCCCCCGACCCCCACCGGAGCTCCGGCTCCGGCACCTGCTGGGGCTGCCCCACCCCGAGAGCCCCCTCCCACCTCCCGTCCGTCCGTCCGTCTGTCCGTCCATCCCTCCCGCTGCTCCCCGCGCTCCCAAACCCCCCCCCCCCCCCCGCTCCTTTCCCCTTCCCGGGGTAACAACGCTGGATCGGGGAGGGGGGGGGGGGCGCGCGGTGAGGGTGAGGGGGGGGCGTGGGGGTGGGTTTGGGGGTCCTCGGGGGTCCCCGCGGGGCTCGGGCCGGGCCCCATCCGGGCCCCTTTGCTGGCGATTTTCAGCAGCGGCGCAGCAGCATCCCTGCGCATCCCGTTACCATGGCAACGGCGGCGATGGCGCTGGGACCGGCCGGGCACCCCCCCCGCGCCCCCCGTGTCACCCCCGTGTCACCCGCGCGGACCCCCCGGCCCGGGTGTCCCGGCCATTGGTGACCCCCCCCACCCCGGCCTGGGGAGGGACGCGGGGGTCGGGAGCACCCCTGGGCCCCCTGGGCCCCCCCCACGGGGGGTTCCCCCGGCTCCTGTCCCCCTCCGGGGTTGGTGACAGCGCCGTCCCAAAAGGGGTGGGGGGGGGGTCACCCCCGAGGGTGTCCCCCCCCCTGCTGCCACCCCCGGGCTGTGACCACGGAGGGGACCCCACCCCCGGGTGGGGGGGGGGCGCTCCCAGCACCCAGCGCTGTCCCCCGGTCCCTTCAGTGCCCCCCCCCCCCCCAGAGACCCCTAAAGCGCCTCCCCCACCCCCGGGATGTCCCACGCTGGGGTGGGGGGGGGACACGGGGTCACGGCGGGTCCGACCCCGCCACCAGAACATCGCTGTCCCCTCCCTGTCCCCTCCCTGTCCCCTCCCCGTGTCCCCATCCCTGCTCTGCCCCCCAAGGTTGGGGGGGAGCTTAAAAGGGGGGTGTGGGGGATGGGCAGAGCGCTCAGCACCCCCCGGGGGTGGGGGCGGGCCCTGGGGGGGGGGGCACGATTTGGGGGAGGGGGGGGGTGAGCCCGAGCCCCCCCCCCTCCAGCGCTCCGTGGGTACCACAGCGGGCGCTTGGCAACGCGGCATCCCCCGGCTTCCCGTTACCATGGCAACCGCGCGGGAGATGTCAGAGTGGGGGGGGTGGGGGGCTCGGGACGGGCGGGGGGCGGCGGTGGAACCCCCCCCTCCCCCAGTGACGTCACCGGACACCCCCGCGTGGGTTGGAGGAGTTTTGGGGGGGGGGTGGGGATCCCCAAAATCCACAGCGGCGCCCCCCCCCCCACACGGGATCCTCCTCCAGCAACAAGTGCCCCCCCCCCCCACCCCGAGCCCCCCCACGCAGCAGGTTCCCCCCCGCCCCTCCCCCAGCAGCCCCCCCACCCCCCCCCAGGGCCCCCCCAGGCCCCCCCCGGGCCCCCCCAGGCCCCCCCGGGCCCCCCCGGCAGCCGCGGGGAGGAAGTGGCCCCGTTCCCCACGGAGCTGAGCCGGAAACCGCCCCGGGGCTCTGCCGCGGAAATGGGGGGGCCCAGCCCCCCAGGCCGCCCCTGGGAGGGGGGGTCACAGGCTGGGGCGCTGCTGGAGGGAGGGGGCAGGGACCCCCGGAGCTGGGACAGGACCCCGGAGCTGGGACAGGACCCCCCGTGTGGCCCTGGGCACCAGCAGAGGCCAGCACTGGTGTGGGGCGGGGAGGGGGGACACCAGCGTCACATCCACCCCTCCATCCATCCGTCTGTCCTTCCATCTGTCCGTCTGTCCATCCATCCATCCATCCATCCATCCACCCATCCATCCACCTGTCCATCTGTCCGTCCCTCCATCCAGCAGCTGCTCATCTGTGTGTCCATCCATCCCTCCAGCCAGCCCACTGTCCACTTGTCCATCTGTCCATCCCTCCATCCATCCACCTGTCCATCCCTCCAGCCATCCGTCCGTCCGTCTGTCCATCCATCCACCTGTCCCCTGTCCATCCCTCCAGCCAGCAGCTGCTCACCTGTGTGTCCATCCAGCCAGCCAGCCCACTGTCCACCTGTCCATCTGCCCATCCATCCATCCATCCATCCCCTGTCCAGCCCTCCATCCCTCTGCCTGTCCACCTGTCCGTCCATCCCTCCATCAATCCATCTGTCCCCTGTCCATCCATCCAGCCAGTCCACTGTCCACTTGTCCATCCATCCATCCATCCGTCCATCCATTGTCCATCCCTCCCTCCCTCCCCCCCTCCGCCTGTCCACCTGTCCATCCGCCCATCCCTCCATCCATCCCCTCATCCCTCCACCTGTCCACCCCACCGTCCACCCTCCATCTGTCCGTTCCCCCCGTTCCCCCCGGTCCCCCCCGTTCCCCCCGTTCCCCCCGGTGCCCCCCGGTCCCCCCGTTCCCCCCGTTCCCCCGTTCCCCCCGGTGCCCCCCGTTCCCCCCGTTCCCCCCGGTCCCCCCGTTCCCCCCGGTGCCCCCGGTACCTCGGAGGGCGCGCAGGGCGCTGTTGAGGCTCCCGCGCAGCCGGGGCTCGGCCACGCTCTCCGCCAGCCGCACCAGCCGGTTCAGCTGCGCCTTGGCCGCCTCGTGCCGCGCCACCTCGGCCCGGATGGCGGCCAGCACCTCCCGCCGCTCGCGGGGGGCTCCCATGGCACCCCCGGGACCCCGCCGGGACCCCCCCGGGACCCCCCCGGGACCCCCCACCCCCGCCGGCCTCCGCTGCCCCGCTCGCTTCCTGCCCTGGGCTGCGGCGTCACCCGTGGGGACACGTCACGGAGCGGGGCCCGGCCCCGGCGCGGCGGGACAGGCGGGACAGGCGGGACAGGCGGGACACGCCGGGACTCGCCGGGACTCGCCGGGACTCGCCGGGACATGCGGGGACATGCGGGGACATGCGGGACAACCGGGACAACCGGGACAACCGGGACACCCCGGGCACAGCCGGGACAACCGGCACAGGCGGGACACCCCGGGATGCCCCGGGCACAGCCGGGACAACCAGGACAATCAGGACAACCGGGACAACCGGGACTCGCCGGGACTCGCCGGGACATGCGGGGACATGCGGGACAACCGGGACAACCGGGACAACCGGGACAACCGGGACACCCCGGGATGCCCCGAGCACAGCCGGGACAGCCGGGACAGGCGGGACAGCCGGGATGCCCCGGGCACCGGGCACAGCCGGGACAACCGGGACAGCCGGGACACGTCGGGCACGGGGCACAGCCCCGACGCGCCACCTCCGCCACTCCAGTGCCAGGGGACAGGTGGCGCAGGGGATGGGGACAGGTGGGGACACCCAGAGAGAGGTGGGGGCTGTGCTGGGGACACCCTGGGGTGCTCGGGTGGGCACTGAGGGGGGGCTTGGGCGGGGGCTGGGGACACAGCAGTGACACCGACACAGCAGTGACACGCTGGGGACACGTGTGCAGTGACACGGACGCCACGGACATGTTCGGTGACACACGGACACACGTGCAGTGACACACGGACACGCTAAGGACACGCGTGCCATCCCACGCACACGCAGGTCGCCCCCAGGCACACACGTCCCCCCCAAGTGTCCCCAGGCCACCGCGGCCGGGAGATGTCCCTGTGTCCCCTCCCCGGCCACGGGCTCTGCCACCCCCCACCCCAAGAACCTGGGAGGGGTCCCAGCGCCCACCCTGGGGTGCCAGCAGTGGCTGTGGGGGGGGCCGGGACCCCCAAGGGGGCCCAACATCCCCTGGGGGGGGGGGTCCCAACATTCATTGGGGGTCCCAGCACTGATTGATTGGGGGTCCCAACATCCCCTGGGGGGGGGTCCCAGCACCGATCGGGGGTCCCAGCACCCCGTGTCCCCACCCGCTGCCCCCTCCCAGGCAGAGGCGAGGGTGGGGGTGCCGTGGGGGGTTTATTGAGGAGCGAGGGGGGGTCCCGGGGGGGCTCCCGGGGGGGCTCAGGGGGTCAGGGGGTAGGCGGAGGCCACCAGGCGCTGCTTCTCCCAGGTGTAGGTCTGGATGGTGGCGGCTTCGCCCCCCAGGCTGACGTGGCACCTGCAAGGACAGGTGAGGAGGGGGTGACCGCGGGTCCGGGACCCCCGGGTGCCCCTCACCCCCCCGGGGCAGTGCCGCCAGCCCCCCCTGCCCTCCCCTGCCCTCCCCTCAGCGCCCCCCGGGCTCACTGGCGGTCCGGCCGTGCCAGGAAGCAGAGGGTGAAGAGCGCCAGGTCGAACTCGGGGCTGGAGCCCACCAGGAGAGACCCCCGGGGTTTGGAGTGGCCGTCCCAGCGGAAACGCAGCGACAGCACGTCCGGGAAGGCGGTCCACTGCGGGGGGACAGCCCGGGGTCACCGGGACAGACCGGGGACACGGGGACAGCCCGGGAACAGCCCGGGGGGACAGCCCGGGGTCACCGGGACAGGCGGGGGTCACGGGGACAGACCGGGGTCACCGGGACAGCCCGGGGTCACAGGGATAGACCGGGGTCACAGGGATAGACCGGGGACAGCCCGGGGTCACCGGGACAGACCGGGGTCACGGGGACAGCCCGGGGTCACCGGGACAGACCGGGGGGACAGCTCGGGGTCACGGGGACAGACCGGGGGGACAGCCCGGGGTCACGGGGACAGCCCGGGGTCACGGGGACAGACCGGGGGACAGCTCGGGGTCACAGGGACAAACCGGGGTCACGGGGACAGCCCGGGGGTCACGGGGACACCCCGGGGGTCACAGGGAGGGGACAGACCGGGATCCCTCCCCGTGTCCCCCAGTGCCACCCCCATCCCGCACTTAGGGGGTTCCCCCGTGTTCCCATCTTCATCCCCATCCTCTCCACGTTCCTTTAGCCCGCCTGGTGTCCCTGTGTCCCCTCGTGTCCCCCCATGTCCCCCGTGTCCCCCCCGTGCCCCTCGGCCCCACTCACGGGCCCGTCCCAGGTGTAGCCCAGGTACTCGAGCCTCCCCGCGCTCTCCAGCGCCTGCAGCTGCACCCAGCTGTGACAGCCGGACACGGAGCCCTTCTTCAGCTCCCCTGGGGACACGGCCGGCGGTGACCACCGGGACCCCCGGACACCGGGACCCCTGGACACCGGGACCCCCGGACACCGGGACCCCCCCGGACACCGGGACCCCTGGACACCGGGACCCCCGGACACCGGGACCCCTGGACACCGGGACCCCCCAGACACCGACCCCCGACCCCCGGCCACAGCCCCCCCGAGCCTCCCTGGCCTCATCCCCACAGTGCCCCCCCCATGTCCCCCCATGTCCCCGGATGTCCCCCCATGTCCCCCCGTGTCCCCCGATGTCCCCCCGTGTCCCCCCATGTCCCCCATGTTCCCCCATGTCCCCCCGTGTCCCCCAATGTCCCCCCGTGTCCCCTCACCGTGGAACACGTGCTCGAAGCCGGAGGAGTCCAGCGCCTTCCCCCCGGAGCGCGAGTAGAGCCCGAACCACATGGAGTGGAGATCGGCCTGGAAAGCCTCGGCGGAGGGGTACAGCCCTGGGGACAGCGGGGGGACAGCGTGGGGACATGGGGGACAGCCCTGGGGACAGCGGGGGGACATGGGGGACAGCCCTGGGGACATGGGGGACATGGGGGACAGCCCTGGGGACAGCGGGGGGACATGGGGGACAGCCCTGGGGACATGGGGGACAGCCCTGGGGACAGCCCTGGGGACAGCCCTGGGGACAGCGAGGGGACAGCGTGGGGACATGGGGGACAGCCCTGGGGACAGCGGGGGGACATGGGGGACAGCCCTGGGGACAGCATGGAGACACCCTGGGGACACCCTGGGGACACCCTGGGCACACCTTGGGGACACCCTGGGGACACCCTGGGGACACCTTGGGGACACCCTGGGGACACCGTGGGGACACCCCGGGGACACCCTGGGGACACCCTGGGGATACCCTGGGGACACCCGGGGGACACCTCGGGGACACCTTGGGGACACCCTGGGGACACCGTGGGGACACCCCGGGGACACCCTGGGGACACCCTGGGGACACCCTGGGGACACCTCAGGGACACCCTGGGGACACCCTGGGGACACCCTGGGCACACCCTGGGGACACCTCGGGGACACCCTTGGGGACACCTCAGGGACACCTTGGGGACACCCTGGGGACACCTCGGGGACACCCTGGGGACACCCTGGGGACACCCTGGGGACACTTTAGGGACACCCTGGGGACACCCTGGGCACACACGCACCCTTGCTGAGCACGAAGCGCTGCAGCAGCCGCAGCACCGGCGTGGCCAGCGCCGCCGCCAGGAAGCGCCGCTGCTCCCGCCGCTCCTCCGCCGTCTCCTCCTCGGCCCGGCCCGGGCGCGGCTCGTAATTGTCCAGCAGGGCCAGCAGCGCCGAGAAGGTGGGACGGGCCAGGAGAGCCGGGGAGACCCGGGAGAAGAGCCTGGGAGCGGGGAGAGCGCGCTGGGAACGGGACCGGGAACGGGGAGAGCGGGAGTGGGAACGGGAACGGAACAGGGAACAGGAACGGGAACGGGAACGGAGAGACCGGGACTGGGAACGGGAACGGGAATGGAACCGGGAACGGGAGCGGGAGTGGGGAGACCGGGATTGGGAATGGGAACGGGAACGGGAACCGGACCGGAGAGACTGGGACTGGGGCTGGGAATGGGACCGGGAACGGGGACGGGAATGGGACCAGAGAGACCGGGACTGGGAATGGGAATGGGAACGGGAACGGAACGGGAGCGGGAGCGGGAGCGGGAGCGGGAGCCGGGACCGGAATGGGAACGGGGACGGGAGAGACCGAGACTGGAACCGGGAGCGGGAACTGGACTGGGACTGGGAATGGGACCGGGAGAGACCAGGATTGGGATTGGGAACGGGGCTGGGACCGGGACCGGAGGGGGAAATGTGGGATGGAAATGCCCGGGGTGCAGGGAGGGGGTCAGGGAGTGCGGGATTTGGACGGACGGACGGAGGGACGGAGACAGTGGGATCAAGGGACGGGATCAGAGCCGGGTGGGTTTGGGACAGAGGGCCGGGGGAGAAGGGGACGGAGCCGGGTGGGATGAGGGGGCGGGGGGATGAGGGGGAGAACGCGGGGCTCCCCCAGCCCCCTCCCCACCTCCCGGAGCCCTCCAGGTTCAGCTCCAGCTCTCCCGGCTCGGCCCGGTTCGTGTCTGCGGCCAGCAGCTGCTCCGAGAGCTCCCGGAGCTCCGCGTCCGACACGGCCCGGGGGGACCCCGGCACGGCCCGGGGGGGCTCCGGTACCTCCCGGGGGGGCTCCGGTACCTCCCGGGGGGGCTCCGGTACCGCCCGGGGCTCAGGGGGGCGCTCCCCGCCGCCCCCCGCCGCGGTCACCGCCAGCAGCCACAGCAGCCACAGAGCCATCGCGGGGACCCCCCCGCGCCGCGCCCGCTGCCGCTTATAGCCGCTGCTATCGTCGCGATAACGCCCCAAGGTCGTGACTTGACCTCGACACCCCCTCGGGGGCGGGGGGGGGACACAGCACGAACACCCCCGGGCTGGCTGGGGGGCGGCTGCACCCACAGCTCCCCCCCCCCCACCCCCGGTTTCTGTCCCCGAGGGTTGGTTTGGGACTCGCCCCCCCCCGCCCCTCCGCCTGCCGGGGATGCTGAGACCCCCAAATGCGCCCCCTCCGCCCCCCCCCCCGCCCCCCGGAGCTGTTTAATGTTTAAGAGACCAAATGTGGTCCCTCAAGGGCTTCCCAGGGGGGGGGTCACGGCCCCTCCAACCCCCCAGCCTCACCTGGGGGGGGGCAGGGGGGCATTTGGGGTACGGGGGGGGGGGCGGCAGAAGCAGGGAGGGGTCCTGGGGGGGCTGTGAAGGAGCTGAGGGGGACCCTTGAGAAGGTTTGGGGAGCCTGAGGGTCCTGGGGGGGGGTCTGGGGGGGCCGTGGGGCAGCCAGGGGAGATCACTGGTGGCTCTCAGGGCGGGGGGGGCTGCGTGAGGGGGCTCTGGGGGGATACTGGGGGGTTCGGGGGGGTTCTGGGGGACACCGGGGGTCCCTTGGGGTCAGTGGGGCTGGGGGCTCTCCGGGGGTCGCTGGAGGGCTCGGGGGTTTGTGCTGGGGGGGGCGCGGGGGCGGGGCAAGAGCCAAAGAAGTCCCGCCCCCTGAGAGGAAGCCCCGCCTCGGCGGCGCCGCGCGCATGCGCAATACGGAGAGCTCGTTACGCTCGTACGTGGGCGGAGCTCCACCCATGTACGGGGCGGGGCCTGGAGCGGGGCGGTGGGCGGGGCTCGAGGGCGGGTCTATGGAGACTCAGGGCGGGGTGGGCGGGGCTGGGCGCCCCGCGCACGCGCAGTGCGGGCGGGCGCGCGCGGGGCGCGGGGCCGCGGTTTAAAGGGGCCGCAGCGCGGGGACCCCGGAACCCCCCGAGCCCCCCCCCGAGCCGGGACCCCCGAACCCCCCGAACCCCGGGACCCCTCCCCACCCTCGCCATGGTCTGCGGAGGCTTCGCCTGCTCGCGCAACGCGCTCTGCGCCCTCAACGTGGTTTATGTGGTGAGCGATGGGGGGGGGCGGTGAGGGGGATTGGGGACCCCCCTGATTTGGGGGGGGGGGGGGCACGGGGGTCTCGGGGGTCCCGGGGGGCTGCGAGGGGCTGCGGGGTGCCTGCGAAGGGCGGGGAGGAGGCTGGGGAGGTCTGGGGGGGCGGGGGGGCACCCTCCCGGTTTGGGGTCGTGGGGGTGCTGGGGGGGGGGGGGTCCCTCCCTGGGGGGGGGTTGGGGGTCCCCAAACCTGGGGGGGTGGGGGGGGGGCTGCTGGGACCCCCCCGCTCTGGGGGTGGCGAGGGGCTCTGGGACTCCCCCTTAAAGGGTGTGGCTGGACAGGGCGGGGGGGGCGTCCTGGGGAGGGTCAGGGGACTCCCCAAAACCACAGGAAGGTCAAAGGTCACACACCCCCCCCCCCTCATCTCCCCCAAATCCTCATCAGCGGGGGGGGCACATCCCGCATCACCCTGGGGACCCCCAAAAACACCCCCGGGGATATGAGGTGGGGGGTGGTCCCAGTGCCCGGGGTGGGGGGGGGTGGTCCCGGTGCCCCCCTGACCCGGTGCCCGGGGGGGCTGTCCTGGGGGGGTCCCGGTGCCCCCTGACCCTGTGCCCGGGGGGGGTCCCGGAGTGGGATCCCGGTGCCCCCCTGACCCAGTGCCCGGGGCGGGTCCTGGGGGGGGTCCCGGTGCCCCCTGACCCTGTGCCCGGGGGGGTCCCGGTGCCCAGGGGGTCCCGGGGGGGGTCCCGGTGCTCGGGGGGGGTCCCGGTGCCCCCTGACCGGTGCCCGGGAGGGGTCCTGGTGCCCGGGGGGGTCCTGGGGGGGTCCCGGTGCCCAGGAGGGGTCCCGGTGACCCCCGACCCTGCGCCCGGGGGGTCCCCGGTGCCCCCCGCCGCTGTCCCCCCCCAGCTGGTGGCGGTCCTGCTGCTGGCCGTGGCGGGCTGGGCGCGGGCCCTGGGGGGGGGCTCCAGCCCCCCGCTGCTGGGGGGAGCCTTCGCCGTCGGAGTCTTCCTCCTGCTGATCGCCGCGCTGGGGCTGCTCGGGGCCCTGCGGCACCACCAGGTGCTGCTCTTCTTCGTATCCTGCGGCTGGGGGCACCGGGGGGCACCGGGGGGCACCGGGACCGGGGGGGGCAACCGGGGGGGCAGCGGGTGCTGCTGGCTTCTTCGTCCCCTTGTCCCCAAAGCCCCCCCTGGGTGTCCCCAAAGCACCCTGAGATGTCCCTGGGACCCCGGAAAGTTTCCCAAAGCCCCCCCTGGGTGTCCCTGGCAATGTCCCCAATGCTCCCTGGGTGACCCTGGCACCCCTGGATGTCCCCAAACCTCCCCTGGGTGTCCCCAAAAGCACCCCTGGTGTCCTGGCAGTGTCCCCAGCACCCCCTGGATGCCCTTGGGACCCCCTGGCAGTGTCCCCAATGCTCCCTGGGTGACCCTGGGACCCCTGGATGTCCCCAAAGCCCCCCTGGGTGTCCCCGGCGGTGTCCCCAGACCCTCTGTGGGTGACCCTGCCACCCCTGGCAGTGTCCCCAACACCCCTGGATGTCCCTAGCGCAACCCGAGATGTCCCTGGGACCCCGGAAAGTTTCCCCAAAGCCCCCCCTGGGTGTCCCCAAAACCTCCCCTGGGTGTCCCCGGCAGTGTCCCCAGACCCCCTGTGGGTCTCCCTGGGACCCCTGGCAGTGTCCCCAGAATCTCCTGGGGTGTCCCAAAACCCCCCCGGGTGTCCCTGGCAGTGTCCCCAACACCCCAGGGGATGTCCTTGGGACCCCCTGGCAGTGTCCCCAGTGCTCCCTGGGTGTCCCCAAAGCCCCCCTGGGTGTCCCCAGCAGTGTCCCAGACCTTCTGTGGTTGTCCCTGGCGCCCCTGGCAGTGTCCCCAACACCCCCTGGATGTCCTTGGGACCCCCTGGCATTGTCCCCAATGCTCCCTGGGTGTCCCCAAAGCCCCCCTGGGTGACCCTGACCCCCCCGCCGGGGCTGCCACTTCCCCTCCCCTGTGTCCCAAACTCCCCCCACAATGTCCCAACCCCACCCCCCTAAAAACCCTTCAGGGGGGGCTCTGAACCCCTCCCCCACAGCTGCCGGGGCTCTGG